>BMAC01001572.1:71096-86914 GCA_014905375.1 Phtheirospermum japonicum
TGTTTTTTTTGTTTTTATATTTGTTTTGTTCGTTTTCTTTTATAAGTCACGAGCTTAAGGAATTTAAGAAATTCAAAAGAAAGAAATGAAAAGAACGTGGGTTGCCTCCCACGAAGCGCTTGTTTTAACGTCATTAGCTCGACGTACTCCCTTTTGGTAATTATGCAATGGATGAGACGGGAGGATCAACCAAAGCTACCACCTCCTCGTCGGGTGGTAAGAGGAAACCATGCCGATAGGGTTTAACTCGATGCCCGTTCACTTGGAAACGATCTTGAGATGCGGGGTCAATCAACGTCACCGCTCCACTTGGATTAATAAGCTCGATGGTGTAAGGACCCGTCCATTTTCGACTTCAATTTTCCGGGATGGAGGGCTAAGCGGGAATTGTAGAGTAAAACGGGCATCCCAACCTCAAGCTTTTTCGGGATTATTCTCTTGTCGTGGATGCGTTTCGTCCTCTCCTTGTAGATTCGAGCATTTTCATATTGAATATCTCTAAGCTCGTCCAATTCTTCTAATTGCAACATCCTCTCAAGGCCGGCTTCCTTCAAGTCAAGATTAACGGCTTTTATCGCCCAAAATGCTCTATGTTCGATCTCCACGGGCAAGTGGCAAGATTTCCCAAATACTAAATAGTACGGGCTCGTGCCTAGAACCATTTTATATGCCGTACGGAGGGCCCACAATGCATCACTCAACTTCCTCGACCAATCCTTCCGGCTCGGTTGCACCGTTTTCTCTAAGACGCTCTTCACTTGCTTGTTGCTCGTTTCAACTTGCCCCGAGGTTTGGGGATGATATGGCGTCGCTATTTTGTGCTTGATCCCGTAGATCTTCATAAGTTTCTCGAAGAGCTTTGTTACAAAAATGACTTCCACCATCACTTATTATTGACCTTTGGAAAGCCAAAGCGAGCACATATGTTCTCTTTCACGAACTTCCACAACTACCTCGGCATTATTCTTTGTTGTAGGTATGGCCTCAACCCATTTCGAAACGTAGTCCACTCCCACAAGGAATGTATTCATGCCCATCGGAAGACTTAGGGAATGGCCCCATGAAGTCGATCCCCCACACTTCAAAAATCTCGACCGCCAAGTTTCCCACCAAAGGCATCTCGTTTCTCTTCGAAATGCTCCCCGTCCCTTTGACATCTATCACAAGTTTGAACATGGACGTGAGCGTCATAATGGAGGGACGGCCAATAGAAGCCCGAACTTAGAATCTTGAGAGCCGTCTTCCTTCCTCCGAAGTGGCCTCCGGCTTGATGATCGTGACAAAAAGCTAATAGTTCTTGAATCTCCCCCTCGGGCACACATCTCCTTATCATTCCATCTTTTTCCTACTTTATACATGAATGGATCGTCCCAATAAAAACTTTGGCACTTAGCTAGGAAGCGTTTCCTTTTCTTGCCAATCCATATCCGGGCCGTAGCTCTCCATTTGCCAAGTAATTTTCCATAATCGGCGTACCAAGGCGCTTGGCTCACTTTCATCAAGTTCTCGTGTGGCAAATTCTCGCCAATGGCCACCCCTTCTCCTCCCTCCGCTGACCAACCTCGAAAGATGATCGGCTACCGCATTCTCACACCCCTTTCGATCCTTAATCTCAATATCAAATTCTTGAAGCAATAGGATCCATCGAATGAGACGGGGTTTTGCTTGAGGCTTAGAGAACAAATATCGTAATGCGGCATGATCGCTATGCACCACGACTCGTGATCCAACAATGTAAGCTCGAAAATTTCTCTAAAGCAAAGATCACGGCTAAGAGCTCTCTCTCGGTCGTCGTATAGTTCTTTTGTGCATCATTGAGCATCAAACTTGCATAATACACCACTCTTAATAGCTTGTCAACTCTTTGGCCAAGGACGGCCCCCACCGCTTCACTTGATGCGTCGCACATAATTTCGAAAGGCAAATTCCAATCGGGAGCTACGACAATGGGGGCGGACACGAGGCTCTTCTTAATTGCCAAAAATGCATCCTTACAAGTTTCGTCAAATTCGAAAGGGACTTCATTACTCAACAACCGACACAAGGGGCGGGCAATTTTTGAGAAATCCTTAATAAACCTTCGATAAAAACCGGCCGTGCCCGAGGAAACTCCTTACATCTTTCACATTAAGGGGAGGAGGTAACTTTTCGATCACTTCCACTTTGGCTTTGTCCACCTCAATCCCCTTCTCCGAAATCACGTGCCCGAGCACAATGCCGCTTCGAACCATGAAGTGGCTCTTTTCCCAACTTAGAGTTAAGCTCGTCTCTTCACATCGGGCTAGCACTTCCTCAAGGTTTCTCAAGCATTCTTCGAACGAGTCCCCATATATGGAAAAGTCATCCATGAAGACTTCAAGATATTTGTCGATCATGTCGGAAAATATGGAAAGCATACATCTTTGGAACGTCCCCGGGGCATTACATAGCCCAAATGGCATCCGTCGGAAAGCAAAAGTCCCAAATGGGCAAGTGAACGTCGTTTTAGCTTGGTCCTCGGGTGGCGATAGCAATTTGATAATAGCCCGATAATCCGTCCAAGAAACAATAAGAGTGGTGGCCGGCTAATTTGTCCAACATTTGATCGATGAAAGGAAGGGGAAAATGATCTTTCTTTGTGGCCGCATTCAACTTCCGAAAATCGATGCACATCCTCCACCCCGTCGTCGCCCGTGTAGCCAATAACTCGCCCTTATCATTCTCAATCACGGTAATGCCACTCTTTTTAGGGACCATGTGCACGGGACTTACCCACTCGCTCTCGGCAATCGCGAATATCAAACCCTCCCTCAACAACTTGAGTATTTCTTCTTTCACAATCTCTTTAAGGTTTGGGTTTCAATCGCCTTTGGAATTCACGAGAGGGCTTGGCGTCATCCTCTAAGACAATGCGATGCATGCACGTCGAAGGGCTAATTCCCTTTATATCACCGAGGCTCCACCCAATAGCACCTTTGTGAGACTTAAGCACCTTGATCAACTTCTTTTCCTCTTCTTCATTTAGATGGGCAAAGATAATTACCGGCTTACTCTCCTCCTCCTCTAAAAAGACATATTTGAGGTGAGATGGGAGAGGCTTTAGCTCGGGCTTGTGCCTCCTCTCACCCTCATCGGTGGATAGCTCGAACAAATCAATCATTCCCTCAAGGTATTTGTCGAAGGTTTGACTCGGCTCGACGGCTTGTTTTCACATCAACAATCTCCACCTCCCCCTCCAAAAACGTGTCGTTGTCCTCAATGACACTTATACAAGCATTCTCAAATAGGCTCGGCGGAATACACGATTCGATGTCACGCTCATAAGCTCCATTAAACTCAAAATCACCACTATCATCATCCGCCGGCTCGATTATCTCATCATACGCATCCACCAAGAAAATTTGCTCAACCAATTCTTGAATTTCATCAACGAGAAGACAATCCGCATGAAAGATGCTTGAAGGAGTCGATGGCAAATTGGTCATAGAAAATGTAACCGACTCTCCCGCCACGGACAAGGTGAGGTTCTTCTTTCCAACATCAATGAGGCATTGTGTGGTGGCCAGTTCTTCTTTCCAACATCAATGAGGCATTGTGTGGTGGCCTTAAAGGGGCGACCGAGTAAAATGGTATGCTCGGCACCATCGTTGGAAACCATACCCACATCAAGAACAACAAAATCCACCGAGACCACAAGCCCTCCAACCTTGACGAGCACATCCTTCACAACCCCCTTTGGATATCGAATCGACCTATCGGCCAATTGTAAGCAAATTCTCGTTTCTTGCAAGGGAGCTAGTTCCAATTGCTCATAAATCAAAGATGGCATCAAATTTATCCCCGCCCCGGAATCAAGCATACCGTTTGTGACTTTACCATTTCCGAGCATAATATCGATACAAAAAGATCCGGGATCCGCCATCTTGAGAGCCAAAATTGAAGGATCACAAACAACACTTGCCTCTTTAGATAACACAATCGTCTCATTGGGGGTGCTCATGAGCTTCTTGGAAGAAAGTTCTTTGAAAAATTTGGAGTAAGCGGGCATGTCCCGGATGGCATCTAACAATGGAAGGGTGATGTTGACATTAGACAATGTATTGTAGAGCCGTTGGAGTTGATCGTCTTTCTTGGTATTTTGAAGCCGAGATGGATAAGGCGGAGAAGTCTTTGGAATCGGTGGCTTATAAGCATTCGAGGATTTATGCAAGTCATCGGGTCATTCTTTTGTCGGCAAGGCACTCACGGGGGTAGAAACGGGAGTATCAACAACGGGCGAAGTAGCAACATTCTCATTCGCAGACGGTGGAGCCACTTTGTTATCGATAACCCGGCCACTTCAAAGAGATGTGATCGCATGGGCATGTGATGGTTGGCTCGGTAGTTTCCCCTTTTTATTGGCTTGCTTAAGCATATTCACATCGGTAGCCAATTGGCCAAACTTCGTGTTTAAACCATTCATCGTGGCCTCAAGAGCGGTGAACCGAGCCTCAAAAGACGTCGTCATGGATTGCAATTGTTGCAATATCATGGTAAGATTTGGATCGGAGGCCGGTGGTGGAACATTCGTCGGGGGAGACGGCCGAGAAGAGCCCATGGGAGGGTTCGGATACCCAAAGCCCGGATGCGTGCGGTTGCTCGGATGGTATGGGGGATTTTGATTTGATGGCCGAGGGAAGGGCGGTTTAGCAACACCATGACCCGGTTGGTAACCTTGGATCCCACAAACCTCCTCAGAATGAGGCACCGGCATGTAATGGAACGGATTCGATGGACAATATAGCACTTCATGACCAACCATACCACAAGACAAACAAGATGGATCTACGCTCGGGGGGGACATCTTAGCCATTTGGGCTCTCATCGCGGTCATCTCTTTTTCCATCTCAAGTTCTCTCGGGGAGAGAGGCTCACTCAAATTCTTTACTTCATTAGCGCTTGAGAACGAGGCTCGGGACAAACGTTGTTGAGAATTTTCGGCAAAGGAGTTGAAAACTCGTAGAAGCGTGCTTGGAGGGTGAATCGTCATATTACCCCCCGCTCTTGTATCCACCATATATTGAAATTGGGAGTCCAACGCTTCAGAAAAAGTTTGAATTAAAAGCTCCTTGGGGATACAATGATGCGGACAATTATCAAGAAGGTCCTTGAACCGAGACCAAGCGGAGTGAAATGGCTCGTTTTTCATTTGCTTGAACGACATAATTTTAACTCGCATGTCGGCCGTTTTTTCCATAGAGTAATAATGATTGAAGAAAACCCTTGCGAGCTCATCCCACGTGCGAATCGAGTTAGAAGGAAGACCCATAAACCACGATAATGCCTTATCTTGAAGAGCATACGAGAAACAACGGAGGTGAAGATTTTCCAAACTCATCATATTCGGGCGGTGGAAACTCGAGACATGCCATAGATATTTCCGGATGAATTGGAGTGGATCCTCCTTTGCGAACCCGTGAAAAATAGGAAGGCGAGCAAAATCAAGCGAACGAATATCAATAGCCATCACTTCGGGGGGAAGAGATATACAAGAAGAAACATTTGCCCCCACGAAGGCTTGGCTCACTTCCCTCATATTACGGACGGGCGGAATGAGTGGAGCATTCGGATCGTAACCACCAAACAAAGCATACTCATCGATCTCGTCATCTTGCATTCCAAACTCGTTACCAAAATTGGGATCACCACCATAACCATTCGGATTCACATTCGGGGTCAGGTTTCGTACATTCGGAGAACAGTGAGGAGCACCATATCCATAAGGAACGTGATTCGGGGCCCCATGATCATCGAAGGAATCGAAAGCTTCGGAGAGAACATTGGACCCGACATGGTTTGTACCATGACTTCCCATGCCGGGTTGACGAACGCCATGAGAATCGGGGACAACGTGGTTTGCACCATGCCCTCCCACGTGTCCCTTGCCAACTAAACCACCACCATTCCCAACATGGTTTGCACCATGCCCTCCCAAGTTGGGAACAAAGCCACCATTAGAAGAATGAGGGTAAGAAGAAATACCTTGGTGTTGGCCCGTGGCGTGCTCATGATTGGTAAAACCACTCCCTTGATATCCATGCGAGTGGTCGCGAGGCGGTGGTGGAATGGGAATGGAAGGCCCGGTCATGGAACTCGGATTGGGCTCCTCATGAACTCCAGGCTCGGTCGAGGTAGAAGCTTGAGGATCAACCCGGGGTGATTTCCCGTGAGGGTCGAGAAATAGGCCCGAATGATTGGTCATCATAGAAGAATCAAGAAGTAACGGGTGTCGAATGCATCGTAATCGGTCGGGATTAGAAGTATAAGGAAATAGTTCGTGGCCAAGCGAGCGACGACCTAGCATACACTCAAAGAAAACATCAAATAACAAAGAAAGCTAAAAACACACTGAAACAACAATTAAATTGAAGACCTTAACCAAGGCGAGTCGCAACGGCGCCATTTTGTTTTAAAGAATTTTAGTGGTGATGAATATATCATCGGGTTCATGGCTCGGTATTATCGGAATTCGATTCGATTATGAGTTTCAATGTGTTTCAAGCCTGGAAAATGAAAGAAAAATGAAAATAAAGCAATTAAAATATCTAAACTAACCTAGAAAATTGAAAGTGCAAGTTGGGTCGGATGCCTCGGTCGTATGCCTCAATAAGTAAATGCAAGCAAGTAATGAAAATAAGCAAGAAAATGCAAAGTTTCACCAAGTACAAGCATGCATGCACAAAGGTACAACTATGCATAAAAACTCAAATAAAGCAAATTAGCAAAAATTGAAAGCATGGATGTAAAGAGCAATAAAAGTTGACGTGAAAGTTTAAAACTTTAAGGAAAATAACAAGAAATGAAGAGTAGATCTAAGATTCCATCTCAAACTATGCATGAAAACTAAATTGCAAATAAAGCATATGAAAAACTCAAGATTAAAATGATCAAGGACCCGATCTATTGCCTAGATGTGTCACTCATCAAGATTCTATAGTCAATTCTCAAGATCAAACAAGGAATCAAAGAGCTAAGGCAAAAAGCATAAATTGAAGAACATGCATGAAATTGAAGAACAAAGCATAAAATAAAAGAAAGCTTACTATAATTAAATTGAGAATCCCAAAAGCTTGATTTAAATTGCAAGGAATTAAAAAGTCAAAGGAGTATTTGGATTCATCTTGAGCTTACAAACCCAAGGCAAAGCTTCAAAATTAAACTAAGAACAAGAGAGAGAAAAATATTCCAAAACCCATGCAAGTTTGGGAAATTTTGAGTGATCCCCTACAAAATGAGAATCRTAATCTATTTATACTCATCTTCCTTGGGCCTAGATGGTCAATTMGGGCTTTAGAAAGCTTAATTTCRGGATTTMGACCATTGTTTGACCAGGAAATYGCTCCAGGCGTGAAAGTGGGCGACGCCGGGCGAGGAATCGGGCGRTTCRAGGCGCTAGAAGGGGRGACGCCGGGCGAAACTTTGGGCGCTTCCAGGCGCTGGAAAGGGCGAAAGCATGGACGCGACTTRGGGCAAGGGCAGYCGACGCTGGGCGAGGAATCGGGCGTGGAAAGAGGCGCGCCTGGGCGAGAATCTGGYCTGCGTTTTGGGCGCCTAAATGRTGCCTGTTTTCATGCCTGGTCTAGTTGCTCKTTCGYACTTGAAAATYGGCAAGCCTAGGCAAGGCCAGGCCACRATTCCAGCATGTTYGCTCTTTTTGAGCTTGATCTGGGCGTAAATTCGGGCATGAAACTAGACGAGGCTGGGCTTGAGTTTTGGTCTCCATGCCTTAGCTTGATTTTAAAATCATTAAGCCACCTATTCAAAAGAGTTTGTGTAATTGAACCAATTAACCCATTAAAAAATAAAATTAACAAGTCAAGTGAAAAACATCAAAACAAGAAAACCACATAAAAACTTAATAAAATTCTATTAAAAACTACTAAAATCAACATGAAATTCTAACTAAAAATACTTAGAAAAACACAACAATTACATGCAAAACACGAATCATAACCAATCTGACCCCCAACCTGCTATAACTGACGTTACTCTTTCCGCTCACACTCTAACTTTGCCACTTAGAAAATCTTCTACTTTAACCCAACTCTCGATCAAAGAGCCGTCGCCCGAGTGCCGGAAGTCAACTGGTTCTGACTCAAACCATTTCTCCAACTCCTATTGATTCTGCTATACTTCAGACGCATTCACTAATTCCTGAGCAGACCCGTTCATCAGCCGCTGCGCAAGGCCCGGCCCCAGGCGCGACATCCCCAACTGCCCCGAAAGTTAAATCATACGCAAAAGCAACCTCTTCAGGCCACTCGCTTTCGACGGCTGCTCTCGGCAAAGTTGGCAGGTCCTTCGAAGTACCGGAAGCTATCTTCACTTTATCGGAGCGTACACAGGCCTCGACAGATTTTAAATATGCCATCGTCGGGAAATTTTTGTTCGGAAAGCCGACAAATCAGATAATTCGCTTAAACCTTTCCAAAATGGGTTTTACAGGGTGCAAACTGACCCATATCAACGCTAGGCACGTTGTGATAAGTTGTCGTTATGAACGGACGTGTTCGGATTTGTGGATGAGAAGGGAATTATCGATTGAAAGATTTTAGATGCGTGTTTTTAAATGGGAGCCAAATTTTGATTTTAAAAGTGAACCACCTGTCGTGCCGGTGTGGATCCGTATCCTCAACCTCCCTATCGAATGGTTTGATGTGGGAACTTTAAAAACTGTATCTAGTTTGGTAGGCGATTTTTTAAAACTGGACGGCTCGACTTTAAACAAAACATGTGGTGATTTTGCCCATGTTTGCATTATCATTTGCATTATTAGCATAAATTTACTGCATTGTTTTGATCTTAATGAAATTAATGGTATTGTTGGTTGTTATGGATTACGATTAATCGCTAGAGCTATCGTTTACATTTCATCTATTTGTTTCATTGTTTCGTGGTCCTTTTAAAGTTTTTTTTTTCATTTTATTGTTTTGACATTTTATTTTTGTTAACTACCAGGGGTTTGTTTTTTGTGGATAGTTTTATTTTCTTATCATTATGTTTGAAACTAAAAAAAAAAAAAAAAAATCACCGCCACACTATATTTTGTGGCAGTATTTTTTTTTGTAGCAGACTTATTTTCATGCTTTTCAGGATTTTTTTTTGTTAAATTATTTTATCAGAACAGTTTTGTGTGCGTGATAAAATCAATACTCTTAAACCCCTCTTAACATATCTCAAGAATGTAAAGCCTCTACTGATTAAAATGGAGAGAGTTAAGCTATGTTGCATTGTTTAATTAAGTCAGAGTCCTTGATATTTGTGATGCTGTTTATAATTTCTTTATGATTATTTATGGCATTCTTGATTTTTCTATTTCACTGCACTATTATTATCTTGATGAAATGAGTGGTGCTGTTTTTATTGTAGTTTCCTGGCTACCATGTATCACGATTGTTGATAGTCCGACCAGGCATGGACGGGCCATCTAGAACATGCCAATGGTTGATATCGTCCAAATACCACGAGTAAAAGACCAAGTTAAGATGATTCAAGTAACCTCAGAAACGCACCCAACAGAGCAGGGCCGAACCATTTGATGGTTTACCGAGCGTACCTATCGAGTAGCCCCGCCGAGCAGGCTCAGGCGAGATGCCGAGGCTTCCGGCGCTACCTACTGAGAAGCCCCGTCGAGCTGGCTCAGACAAACTGTCGAGACATCCAACGCAGTTGCTGGACCTGCCGAACAGCCCCGTCGAGCTGGCTCAAGCGAGATGCCCGAGACCTCCGGCACAACCTATCGAGCAGCCCTGCCGAGCTGCCGAGGCCGCCCAGCGCAGTCAGTCGGGACCTGCCGAACAGCCCATCGAGCTGGCTCAGGCGAGATGCCGAGACCTCCGGCACAACCTGCCGAACTGGCTCGACGAGCTGCCGAGACCTCCAGCGCAAGTCAGCTGGGACCTGCCGAACAGCCTGGCGAGCTGGCTCGGCGAGTTGCCATGACCTCCAGCGCAGCCTGTTGGAAACGTCGAGCAATTTTGCCAAGGCTGAGCATGCCAAGGCTGAGGCCGAAACAGGTCCATCCTGCCGAGCATCCTTGGGCCGGGAGCAGGCATCTGCGCGCACGGCCGAGTAAAGTATGCCGAGGCCGCAGCAGGTCTCTTTGCCGAGATTTCCCGCCGATGGCTGAGACCTGCTGAGCCGGCAACGGCCAAGCTTCCGAGAGCTCCCACCCAGGCTGCCGAGGTCTGTCGAGGCTTGCATGGCCGAGCTGCCGAGACCTGCCGAACTGGTAAGGCCGAGCTGCCGAGAGCCCCCACCCAAGTCGCCGAGTGTTCCCGCCGAGCTATCCAGGTCGAGCCGACCTTGTCACTTGCCAGCCGAGCTGTAGAACGCCTCCCGCAAGCCTGCCAGTCACCAGCCGAGCTTCCGAACCGCCAAGCTTGGCCTGATCGGGCCGACCTTGTCAAGCGCCTAAGGTTGGGTTGATCGCGTCATGATCAATAACGGTCGAGCTGACTGAGCCGAGCCAAATGCAATCCAAGTAACGGGTAGGTCAACCAGATCGACTCGACGTTTGGCGGGAAGGTTGGACATGCTCACTCCTCGTCCTATGGCTGAGAATAGATTCGAGGGATAAGAACGGCTTCACTAAGGGTGGTCGGCCGTGAAGAAAGTTCGGCTTGACCTCAAGATGGTTCCATGTCAGAATCGAGGCGGCGAAAGAGATATGATCAAGGTTTGATTCTCTGACTCGGAAAGGAATATGCAACCAATGAGGAGGTGCCAGGTGTCTAATTAGGGTTAGGATATTTGTGACTGGCTTATTGGCCAAGTAAGTCGGCGCACTCAGGTTGTGACACGTGTCCAATTAGGGTTTAGCAGGAAAACTATAAATAGTCTCTCCAAGAGAGAGAGAAGGACACCCCCCCCCCCCCCCCCCCCCCAATCTGCTAGAGGATATACATAGAGAGTTAGAGAGAGAAAGGTTTGTAACAAGAGTTCTACCCTGTAAAAGGATCCTGTCAAGGCCGATCTGACCCAATTTAAGGAATAAAAGTCAAGCACTTTTTCCTATTTTTGGTTTTCCGCTTTCCCATTTCTGAATTGCTTATTTTCTTGGTTTTAATGATTTAGACTACTCTTGGTCTAAATGGCGCTAGAAGAGGGTCTCTTGTGATCTACGTTTCCACTCACTCGATCAGCTCGTCTTGTTCTGTTTCCTATTTATTGTGTTCGGTTTTTGTTTTTACGCGAGCGGTTGGTCGCCAAACTTTATCGTGGTTGAGGTTTGTTAAAAAAAAGAGAGAAGAGAAAGGAAGTTTCTGACCCTGTTCGTCATCATGAACCCGTCAGAGAGATCAAGAAGAAACCCTGCGAAAGAACAGCAAGAAAAGACTTTCCAGTCGGGCCCAAATGAGCTCGACCCTGAATAGGTGAGGTCATTCATGCAACACCCCACCTTTGCCAAGGAGTTCGAAGAAATGATGAAGAGAGCCACGAAGTCAATCTTGACTCCAGAGGTTGTGCTCAAGAAGAAACCCTGTGAAAGAACGACAAGAAAAGACTGTCTAGTCGGGCCCTAATGAGCTCGACCCTGAACAGGTGAGGTCATTCATGCAACACCCCACCTTTGCCAAAGAGTTCGAAGAAATGATGAAGAGAGCAGCGAAGTCAATCTTGACTCCAGAGGTTGTGGTCGGCAACGCCAAAAATGCCGACCTTTTGGAAGGGCACTCGGAGTCTGATCCAGCTCGAGAGGCAATGAAGAAGAACGAGAAAAGGAGATTGGAAGAGGAGGTCGAGCTGAATGCCAAGAGCAGGCCCGACCGAACCACAATTGCACGACGTCTCACGTTTTCTTCCCCTCAGAATGTTTTTGCTCGACTCGGACATCCAATTGGTAAGGCTCAGGAGGACATTCCTACAAGGTCGTCCAACAGTAGGAGCAACTCTAATATAAACATGCCTTCACAGTGAAAACCAGCCGAGGAATCAGCCGAGCTACAATACCTGAAGCAGCGGATAGTCGAGCTGGAGGCCAAACAAGTTAATCCCCCGTCCCAGAACGCCTTCCCAATGGCACGGCCCATCACAATCAGCTCGGCTTGCGACGACAAGTTCCCCTTGTCGGTTCAACTCCTTTCTGAGCCCTTGACTGGAAAGTTAAAAATCCCCCCCATTGCACTATACAAAGGGAGCAGTGACCCTGATTCACATCTAATCCATTACCAGAATTATATGGATATGCTCGGCGCGTCAGACACGTAGCGATGTCGCATGTTTTCTATGACGCTGGATGAAGCCCCATTGAGGTGGTACCGGTCCCTACCACGCCACTCAATCTGCTCCTGGCCACAACTAAGGTCTTCATTCAGGGGACATTTCATGGTCTCCAAAGCCACCGTCGCGCCGAAGCGAGCTATTGCCACAATTGTTCAGCAGCCTAACGAATCTTTGAAGAGCTATATATCTCGATTGACAAAGCAAGTCTCAGAATCCAAACCTTGTGGCGATGAGGCTCTTCTCATCTCAGCCCAAAAAGGACTATATGATAACTCTTTCTTCAAATGGATCAACAATCAGCAGGACCCCCAAACCTTCCAGAAGTTCCTCGCATTGGATGCATCCCAGATTGCAGCCGAGCAGAATATGGCCGCCCCGATCATATCATTCCCACATAGTCATAAGCTTGCCCGGCAAACTGATAAGAACCCAAGTCTCCAAGTGACCACGAAGAAATTATTGCAAGAAAAGCATTCTGACCTCCTCGCCGAGTACAACAAGGTCTACTCGATGGCGGTTGCTACGATTTTTGAACGGATCAAGGATATGGATATCCTTCCCCCAGCTCGGCCAATTAAGAAGGACCTTTCCCTGCTCGACAAAAAGAGATTTTGCAGATATCATGGATCGATCGGGCACAACACGGAGGAATGCCATGACTTGGTCCGCGCCTTGATCAAGGTCTGCGATGATAGAAATCTACTGCCCTTCTCCAAGAACCACCAAGCTCGGCAGGATAGAAGGGGCAATAATTAGCCACCCCCACCCCCACCAGTTGGAGCCGGAGGGCCGAGAGAGATCCTGACCTTCATCAACACCAGCCGAGCAGAGGAGGAAGTATCAAATCGGAAAAGGAAGACCCTGGTCAGAGAGGCGAGAAACTCTATTCAGAAAACGAAAGTCATAAGGTCTGACATCTTTCATTTTGATGACCAGCCTGAAGAAGAGGATAGGCTAGTGTCATCTTTCACTTTCTACGAATCAGATGCAGCCCCACTGGACCACCCCCATTCTGACGCTCTTGTAATCACCGTGCCTATTCTAGGGATCCGAACACACCGAGTGCTTGTAGACCCCGGCGCATATGCAAGCATAATTTACTTACCAGCATTCCGAAGAATGAGGGTACCCAGAGAATACGTCGAGCCATGCGATGATAGAATCAGAGGGTTAAGTGGCAATTATGTGCAAGCCTTGTTTCAGGTGAAGCTGTCTATCGAGTTCGGCATAGGTGAAGAAAAGAGAACGATTCTCACAACTTCCAAAGTGATCGATGTTCCAAGCAACTACAATGCCCTTATAGGTAGACCAGCGTTATACGATCTTAAAGGATCAATGTCAGTATATCATTATTCGATCAAGTTCCCAGGTGCCCTCGGAGAATGCGAACACAGAGGCGATCAAGTGGCTGCTCGAGAATGCAGCTGGTCGATCAGACCAAAATAGATAAACATGGTTGAACTATCGAGAAGAGAAGAGCTGACTAAGGAGATAAAAGGCGATTAGCCCGACAGTCTGATTTTGAAGGACATGATCATTGAAGAGCCGGATGAACCCAAACCTGCAAATGAAGAGGAACACACAACGAACGTAGATGAACTGAACTTTGTGTCCAAAGTCGACCACCCAGTTCCCGTGTCGAGCAGAAAAGAGCCAGAACCAGTTCAGGAACAGGGGTCGAACACAGAGGTCGATGTGATGGAGGTTGGCCTGAACACAGAAAATGCTGGTGCCACAGGACAAACTGCACCAATCGAAAAAATTTTTGTTGAAGCCGACCTGACTGAGGTCGACCTGGATAGAGACAGGGGTCGCAGAACAGGAAAAGAACCAATAACTGAGGAGTCTGAGAGGAACAAGAAATCCCGAGCAGAAGGAGTAAGGATGGATGAAGACGAGTTGGATCCTAGGAAGATGAATTTGAAGAGAAAGGCTACCCATGCCGAGCCAGTGGAAGACCTAGATTGGGTGTCGGTCGATGAGCTCGACCCAAACAAACAACTCCGGGTCGGCCACGATCACCAGGAGCCCATCCGATCCCAGCTTATCAACTTCCTGAAGGCGAAGAAGGATGTTTTCGCTTGGACGCATGTTGACATGCAGTGGATCAACCCTGAGCAAGCTTGTCACCGACTCAACATCGACAAAAATGTCAGGTCGGTCATCAAGAAGAGGAGGAAGCTCGGCCCAGACCGATACGAGGCACTGGAATTGGAGGTCTTCAAGTTGCTGGATAATAAATTCATTCGCGAGGTCAGGTACCCAGTCTGGGTATCTAACCCGGTGCTCATCAAAACAGACTGGGCAATGGCGATTATGCATTGACTTCTCAGACCTCAACAAAGCATGCCCAAAAGACAGTTATCCACTCCCTCACATTGACTATATGGTCGACGCCACTGCCGGGCACGAGCTGATGAGTTTTATGGATGCCTACTCTGGCTATAACCAAATCCCGATGCATCCGGATGACCAGGAACACACGTCATTCTACTCAGTAAGAGGCCTCTACTACCACTACTACAAAATTGGCTTTTCACGTCGGCCCATCCACGTCGGTTTTTGAAAAACCGACGTGAAAAGGTTTTCACGTCGGTTTTCTAAAAAATCGACGTGATAAGTAAGCATTCACGTCGGTTCCTTTAAAAACCGACGTGGTTTGAAATATTTCACGTCGGTGTTTTTAAAACAGACGTGAAAGATTATATTAAAAAAAATGTTAAAATACCATAAATAAAATAAATATAATTAGCGGCCAAAATTTATATCAACCCCCCGCGTCGAAACAAACAACTTGTCATTTTCTTCTCCGCTAGCTTCTCCTCAGTCTGCCTTTCTCCGTCGTTGCCTTTGTTCTCCGTCGGCCGGCCAATCCAATCCCGTCCGCCCCCATAAAGTCAGCCCCCATCCCATCTGATCCAACACCCAAAAAATCCCAGCCTGAAAAACCCTAGTTTATGGTCAAGACAACCAACAGCTAGGCGAAATCGGAGGGCCCCGCTTCATCTCCACTGCACTCCACCACCACCGCAGCTGATCTTAACATCCTTAGCCTCCCACATTGTAAGTAATTGTTTTGTTTTCGAAAGCCCCAATTCTTTCTGTATCTCTACCATTTCTCATGGCTCCAGCCGCGCGAAACCCTAATAAGAAGATATCGCTCGTATATGATAACATCGAGGCCATGCTCTTCTACAATTCTGGTTCACTGTCGGAGACGACGGTGCTGCCGTTCTCGTAGGACACGAAGAATGAGACCTCCCTGACGGCAAATTTTGCGGCGGCGGGGAGCTTCGTGGATTGGTCGGTGGTTGATGGGATTAACGGCGACAGGGCGATGACCGGAAATGTTGATTTCAATTTGAGGGTGATTTCTAGGGTTAGGTTTGAGGCCCCGGCGTGGAGGACCAGGAGGAGGCATCAAGAAAACAATTTACTGCAATTCACGTTCGTGGAAGTTTAGTTATTCATGGAGACGAATACGAACCCGCAGAGTGGGCCCCAAATTGTGGACGTTGGTTCCGTGGTTGAGGCCGTCTCCGCCGAAGATAGCGACGCTCCCCTCTACGAAGTCC
>BMAC01001573.1:0-10000 GCA_014905375.1 Phtheirospermum japonicum
AGAAAAACGGAAACGTGAAAATCTACGAAAATTAATAACAAAACGTACAAAAACTAAGAAAATCTAGAAATACAAAAAACGGCCAACCCGACTCCTAAAGCAACAAAAAGCAAGCGAAAAACACGCAACGTGAAACAAAAACGATAATGAAAATATGTACAAAAAGATGCAAATCAACCCCCATCACTGATACCCTATCTACAAATAAATCCCTAAAAATTCTCCTTATTAGAATGAACAGTAGGAAGAACCTTAACCAACCTATGACAAGTCTCGTAGATGAGCCAGAAGGAAGTCCGACCTAGGCTGAATTAGAAACTCATACTAGGATGCTGACTGGAGAAATCCCAGAAGCTATCCCTCTGACTGAATCTCAAAATCCCCATCCTCCTACCAACCTAGATTGCTTCCAGCCTAACTAAGACTGTAGTTCCCTCTACTTTACATACCTACCTACCCCCTCTACCACAAAGTGCGAGGGTTACTATAGAAACCCCTTGGCTCCTTCCTGACCCTGAGCTACTCCCTATTTTTATAAACAATCTCTATCTTCCCGACAACATGATCCCAGTCTTTCCTGGGTCTTGCAAGAATAACGCCAATAACCCCTCAGCTAGACACATTACCATTTTCGAGGACCAAGTTGTAGTAGGAATTCGATTCCTATGCACACTTTCATGGTCATTGTGGCCGTGAAATACAGAGTCCCCCTTCTCCAAATGACCCCAAATGCTATCTTATTTATCACCATATACCTGATCTTATGCTAGTTTTATAAGGTAGATCCGGACATAGATTTTTTTTTTTGCTATCATTTAAAAAAAATAAAAAGGATCTTTATATCTTTCATCCCATAATGAATCCCACTTCCTCATTAAAACTTCTTCTAAGGTTCATGAATGGCGAGAAAGATTCTTCTTTTTACACTCTTCTGAGTCCTGTTCATTCCTTACTTTATGGCAAGAGGTAACTCCTCCCCAGGACCTAGTGGTTGTAAGAAATCTCACCCTGCAACCCACAAAAAGTATAAGTATTAGGCCAGGAAGTGGAATAAACATCCATGTGATGTGGTGAAACTTACCACGTCCGAAAGGGTATACACCTTCTTGGGTCTCAACCGCCGACCTCTTAATCCAATGTCAAAGTCAGAGTTCTATATATTAATATTCCTTAGGTCTCAAATTCTTATTAATTCTCAATATAATCATACTTAAACCATTTTACTTGTTTTGCAGAAAAGTTTGTATTTGACTGCTCCTTGTACTTAGAAGGTACCATGGCTAACCAACACCCAAATCCAACCCTAGCTGAAATGTCAGCAACCCGGCCATAGATCCAGAGATTGAGGCAGAGGTCACCCATGCGACAAATGATCAGGCATTTGAAGTTGTGGTCTCCAAAACAATGGATGATCAAATGCCCAGAATAATTACTGCGGGTAGAGGCAAGAAAAGAAACCAAATCCGAGGTCGATCCCAAACTCAACCATCTTCTACGCCTCCGATCTCGATCCCCGACCTGTATCTCCTCCACCTCTTAAATGCTGACGTGCTCAAGGACCATTATGCTCGACCTCTCCAACCTTAGCCAGTGACCTCCTAAATTGTGACGACGTTGATCAATTCCAAATATTTGTTCAAGTTAAATATGTATGCCAGACAAGAAGATTCTAGCAACCCTCAATATCTATGACCAGGTGGCCCTCATGTCGCAACACTTCACACATATAGCTATTTTTCTCAACCTACCCTTTCAAACTCATACATACATTACCATTTTTACTTTACCTTATGATTTTTTGAATACAACTGGAACCTCTCCTTACCTCTCTGTCTAGAAACTTACTAGCTGTCAACAACGAAGAAATGTCGGTGGAAAAATGGAAAGATATTGCTAGTGAGGTGGATCAACAAGATAATAAGAAAACAGAGCATCTCTCCTTGACTCAAGGCGAGTTGGACGAAGCAAAATTACAGATAAGAGTTCGAACAGAGAAATTGGAAGATGCGCCAGCAAATATAACGTTAGCAGAAGCCGAGTTCGATAACTTCAAAGAATGCCGCCAAGAAGAGCTAGAGGATATTGAGGGGCGGCATCAGGTCAAGATTTAGAAGAGGGAGATGGAAGCTCATGATCGTGGGATTGATGACGGTTATGCCTACGTAGTCAAAGAAGGTCAGGCGAGCGGGGTTGAAGAGGTGTAGACGCACCTTCCTTGGAAGTACAGTAGGTCGGCAATTTCTTGACACATATCGCGTTAGTTTAATGTTGACCTACCTACAAACTTTTGTGTTCCTTAAAAAAGTGAGCAAGGGTGTCATTATACTTCAAGACTGCGATCGAGCCATCCAGCCAACCAGCAGATTCAAGCATCTTTTCTAAATTTCCAAGTAGACCTGGAGAAGGTCCAAGAGAATTATACCCCCTTCGACTTCGAGAAAGGAGACCTCAACCAGAACGCCAAAGCGATTTGGTGGGACAAATGTGCAGCCCAAGCTATTGTTGCTGCACAACTGGGCGCAGAGCTAGACTTTCCCCTAGATGAATTTGTCCCTCAAGTCCCCCTAACTGCCCCTTGATGTAATACTGTACTTTCCGAATTTATGAAATTCTGGTCTCTTAATTTGTATAACGTACCTAAACTATCTTTATTCAATGTTTAACGCCCCCACCCCCACCTCCCCCCCCCCCCCCCCACCCCTTTTTTTTTTTGCTTATCACCATAACCTTGATCATTTAGTTTATCTTCAACCTATGCATCGTAATCAGGTTGGATGTTCATATCAAGGAATATCTTGACTTGTTCCCTGCGTAATAGATTGATCATAAAATCACCTTGTAAATAGACATATTAGGCCCTAACAAAATCTACAACTCTAATGCAAGTATAGGTGTTGAGTAAAACCTGTGACCATGAAACAATAAAACTATAATTCATAACACATGACCATAAAGCCATTTATCAGCCTAAAGTAGGTCGGTTAAAAACCATCCATACTCAAAACCATAACAATTTCGACCTAAACAAGAATCAGATCATAACTATAAAACCATACCATTAACCATAAATCATTCCATAAGACCATAAACTGTCTCCGACCTAAACAAGAGTAGGACCATCACCATAAAAATCATAATCCATTAACCATAAGCCATACAACATTACCGATCTAAACAAGCATCGGACCATCACCATAAAAACCATAAACTATCATCGACCTAAACAAGAGTCGGGCCATAACCATAAAACCATAAACTATAAACCATCACGACCTAAACAATCATTGGGCCATAACCATAAAACTATCAACCATCGCCAACCTAAACAAGCGTCGGGTCATAACCATAACTTCAATTCCATTAATTCCCCTCCGACTTATACAAGCGTTGGGCAGTCATATAAAACCTTAATATACTACCATGTCACGTACGTCTTTCTCAGCTACGCATACTACTTCTTCAAATGGAAGATATTCCAACTTCTTGGTACCGTCTTACCTTTACTATCTTCCAAAACATACGCTCCTCATTTTAAAACATTGGTCACCATGAAAAGTCCCACCCAGTTGGGACCGAGGTTCCCCATGGTGTATATTGCATCGGCGTGTCTCCATACCAACTTGCTGACCTGAAATCGACTTCTCTTTACCTTCTGATTATTTGTTGTCTCGATTCTTTGATTGTACCTTCCTAATCTTGCTGATGCCTTGTCCCTTATTTCATAAATTACCTCTAATCTTTCATTTTCCTCAGGGTTAAAAGTAGCTAGGCGATGAGATCCCCTTGCTATCTCTGCTGGAATGACATCTTCCATGTCATAAACTAGGCTAAAGAGTGGTTCTCCTATAGTAGTTCGCGGGGTCATCCGGTAAGCCCATAGAACTGATGATAATTATTCGAGCCATAGTCCACCTATTTTCTCCACCCATATCTTTATCCTTTCACTATAATCCTGTTAGTAACCTCCACCTGTCCATTATCTTGGGGATGTGCTACCGAAGAAAATTTCTACTTCATTCCTATTGTCTTGCACCATTATTGCATCATGTGCCCGTTGGATTGCGTGACATTATTTGAAACCAATACTCGTGGCACTCCATACCTACAAAAGATATTATTGTGATAAAATACATCATCTTTTGCTCAGCTATGTTGGTCACAGCCTCTACCCACTTTGTAAAGTTATCCACCGCGACCACCAGGTATTTCTTCTTGTAAGGCATCTTTAGTAGTGGTCCTACGATATCAATCCCCTACTGTGCGAATGGGCAAGGTGAGATCATCACCACCATATCTTCTAATAGTACATGGATTATTGCATCTGACATTTCTTGTAGGTTCATCACTAGCTCACCTACCATCCTCTTCATTCTTGGCCAAAAGAACCCAACTCGCAAAACCATCCCGACCAATGCCCGGCTCTTTGCATGATCTCCACAGTAACTTTCATGTATTATCCATAGCACCTGTGACCCTTCTTCTGATGATAATCACTTTAGATAAGGCCTAAAGTGCAACCTCTTGTACAAAAGTCCTTCCATCAGGTAGAAACGAGCTTCTATCCTGGCCTCCTTAATGGACAATTGTGTGTTGTTTTCTGCAGCTTTGTGAAGAACCTCATGGATCAGTATTTGCCAATCCCCCCTCTCCTCTATCTCCATTATCTTACCTCCTTGCTCCAAACTACTAGTAGGAAATTCCATTAAAGTAATGATCCTCGTGCTGCAGTACCCTAAGGCCCCTTCCATCCTTCCCAGATATTCCTACATGCATTCTTCCTGCGCCTCAAAAGACCCGCTATACTCAAGCTACCTGTTGAGAGTCTATATACGCCTTTAACCGTCTCACCTTTAGGTCGCCTACTATCTCTATTCCCTTTAGCAATGCCTCATATACAGCCTCATTTTTTGAGGCTTTGAACCCGAATTTCATGCAAAATCTAAGTTTTCCCCTACCGGGCAAGTTAGAACAATTCCTAGCACTGCACCACTTGCCATGGTTGATTTGTCTACGTGCAATAACCATGCCCCCTGCTCAACTTCCTCCTCTTCAGGGCGCACGGTCGTAGGAAATCAACTAGTACTTGTATTTTAATTTCTATTCTTGGCTCATACACCATGCCATATTCACTGATATCTACCGCTCACTTTACCAATCTTACCAAATACATTTGGCTTCCTTAACACCCATTTAAGTTGGTCATCACCTTAATCCGATGACCCTGAAAGTAAGGTCATAGTTTCCTTTTATATAAATCAATGCAAACTCCCATTTTTTCAACTCCAAAGAGTTCTACTTTGCTCCTCGCAACATCCCACTAATGTAATAAATAGATCTCTGGCTCCCATATTCCTCTCGAATCAATATCGAGCTTACAACAACCTCTCCAACAGATATGTATAAGATTAAATCCTCATCTGGAATAGGCTTCGTCAATAGCAGGATCTTGGCCAATTATTCTTTTAATTTTTCAAAAATTGATAGTTGCACACCATGATGAAAGAAAAACTCATACGTGCACTCAAAAATACGACCATATTCGCGCCACCTACATAGTTTATGTGGACCCACCGATCTAATCGTTAATAACTTTCAATAAAGCCTCATCCAAGACCTTGGTCAAAAGCCTATAAATATTATTTCCCCATATTGTAAAAGTCGAGCTGCCCACCACACAACATGAAACTAATTGAATCCTCAATAAACGAGTGCATGATTCTACAATAATCGAGTACCGTAGATAAAAAATGAGCAACATACGAAAAGGAGGGCATGATGTTTGATGTTTGTAACTAAAACGAAAGAACGTTCTTTGAGTGTTCATACTCTCTCTTCAAGTACATCTGATCGAACTTATTCGCCACAATAGCCTCAAAAACCTGCTTATGGTAATCGGACATTAATATCTCGTGATATTTATCCCAACAATGGTAAGAAACAACTAACATCTACAATAGAAAATCCCCAATTTATATTTTGAAATTATTCTAATGAAAAAGAAAAATAGAAGAAAGAGAAAATTACATTTCTTCTATGGCATTTTACCTTCATCTCTATTTAGATAGTCGAGTCAAAGGTTCGAGCACTGAGTCTTTGTACTTACATGAAAGAACTTGTAAGCGCTTTCATTTCCACCGAAACACCGGAGATGACTTATTTTCTTCAAACTCTCCGCCCATTTTCAACACTTTCGAGCCTCTTTTACGTCTCAATTTCCTTTCGATTGGCCTAATTTCTACCGCCAGTTCACCTATTTGTTAGCTAGTAAAAATTCTGGATTTTTTTTTTCCTTTGAGTTTATAGGTGAAACTTGGGGTAAATAGGGCGCGTATTTTTGTGATTTGGGGAATAACTTTTGAAAGAAAAAGAGATATTAGGTATAATTGTGATTACTAGTTATTATTGTCATATTGTGTACAAAACTAGGACAAAATTATCCCTTTTTTTCCCGACCAATTAGGTAACTGAGAAACGAGGTCAACATTTTAATTGTATTGTACAAATTTATTTTGTATTTTCCTTTTATTAGAGATCACTGTAATTCTTTTATACCCTAGATTTTTTATTTGACTAATTTTTATTTTGACAACTTATTTGAATAATTCTTATACAATTATATATATCAAATTTCAAAATTTAGCAATATAAATATAAACTCCCTTAAAAAAAATGAGGCATTTTAGGTAGCTCGAGGCATTTTAGGTGAGCATAAAATTCATGCATGTAATTGGAGCATCTCAAATGCATTGATATCTATTATAATTATGTGGTAAAAATATTGATATTTTACAAAAAAAAAAAAAAAAAAAAAAAAACTCAATACATCAATTTAATATTATATATGTGGCAAATCATTATTTGATTTTTAGAAGAAAAAAATAAAGAGAAAAAAATAATATAATTGAATGATAAAATGAAATTAATGATAAGAATTACGAAGAACAATATCTAAAGTTACTCTCAATAATATCAAGCATTTAACGTGGTAAATAAATATTTTATTTTGCCTTAGTTCAGTTTTTTGCTTGGAAGTTCAATATTGTTTTACCGGAGATAAAAAAAAAAAAAAAAAAACGTGACTCATATAATAATACTTAATAAGAACGATCGTTCGATTAACACCGGTCAAATATATGAATTTCTATATTTCTATGGTACCCAACTGAACACCATCTTATGATACCAAAAATTAATTTGGTATCACCTGATTAATTAGTTGTACGAGGAGCCTACATCAAATTGGTGAACCCTTCATCTACTTAACCAATATTATGGCGTCAAATCAGATTTGGCAAACACGTTATGGCACACGTCATGTCAGCTTGTAAGCGGGGTCCGTAGAATTTCTGGGTCAAACATACACACCGTCAAATGAATATAATAATGATTCCACGCATGATTCCCATTTCCCACAACGATACTTTCCCTCTCTCTTCTTCTTCCCCTCCACACACACAACACACAGTGAATCACTTCATTCAGACACCTGGCCCACCTCCATCACCGGCACGGCGCCACCATATCCGCCGCCATTCTCCAAAAACCCACATCCGGAATTGCTAAATACCCTCCGACCTTGCACAACCCCCCCCCCCCCCCCCCCCCCCCAATAAAGAAATGAAGCAGCATTTTATGCTCGGTCGAAATATGTTCTTTTTATTGTTCTTTTCGTTTCTGAGTGAAGAAAAAGTATCAAGCCTAGGATCAATGTCGTCCATTGCCGTTTCCTACGGCGAAAAGGGTTCAGTTTTCTGCCTATTAAAACCCGACGGTTCTAATTTACTCAATTGCCACGGCTCAAACCCTTCTGTAATTCACGCAATCCCCAGTAATGTATCCTTTCTTGGTTTAACCGCTGGTAGTGGTTTTGTGTGCGGTCTTTTAATGGATTTAAATCTGCCCTTCTGCTGGGGGAGCACAAGTTTCGTCCCCATGGGCGTGGCTCTTAAAAGGGATCAAAATTCAGGGTACTCAGAAATTAGTGCTGGGGACAACCATTTGTGTGGTTTAAGAAAAGCCATATCTAAAAATTCGAAAAACACATCTGTAGTTGATTGTTGGGGTTATAACATGACAAAAACTTACCATCTTGATGGGGAAATTCTAAGTATTTCAGCCGGTTCTGTGTTTAATTGTGTTTTGTTTGCTTCAAACAGGAATGTCTTTTGTTGGGGTGATGAGACCGCGATTAATGCGATTGGTTCGATCCCCGTTGCATTGAGATTGAAGAAAATCTCCACTGGGGGTTATCATGTTTGTGGGATTTTGGAAGAATTTTGTGATAAAGTGTTTTGTAGGGGGAGGAGTTTAGAACCTCAGAGATTTAATGTTTTGACCCTTTCTGATATTTATTCGGCGAAGCTTAATTTCGTTTCGCCGCCTAAGGATCCGATGGTTTCGGTTGTTGGTGGGAAATTTCATGCCTGTGGGATTAGAAGTTATGATAGAGTTGTTGTTTGTTGGGGTTATAGTGTAGAAACTAGCACACCACCACCTAGAGGTGTTAAGCTTCATGAACTTGCTGCTGGGGATTACTTCACTTGTGGAATTTCGTCTAAAAACCCCCGCTCTTCGCCCATTTGTTGGGGCGTGAATGTTCCTCATGCATTGCCATTGCCCGTTTCCCCGGAGGCGGTGTGCAAATCAACACCATGTGCGATTGGTTTTTACGAGTTCAATAATGCAAGTGCGCCTTGTAGCTCACCCGGGTCCCACCTTTGCTTGTCCTGCAGCAAAGGTTGTCCCAATGAGATGTATCAGACTACCGAGTGCGGTTCGACATCGGATAGGCAATGCGGATACAACTGTTCGAACTGCAGTTCTGACCAGTGCATCTCAAGTTGTTTTTCTGGAAGTAATAATATTATTGAAAGGTTTTGGTCGTTGCAGTTCCCAATTGTTATGTTTGAGATTTGTTTTGCTGTGTTGTTGATAATTGTTGTCTTGTTTGTTACGGTTCTTTATGTTCGGTACAAGTTAAGGATCTGTAAATGCTCTCTTACAAGTAATGGAAATGGTTCTTTTGATGAAGGAGTTGCGGAAACGCAGCCTGTATCGGATGAGCTGAAAATTCGAAAGGCTGAAATGTTCACTTATGAAGAACTCGAAAGAGCCACGAATGGATTTAAGGAAGAGTTGTTAGTCGGTAAGGGCAGTTTTTCATGCGTGTATAAAGGGGTTTTGAAAGATGGCACTGTTGTCGCAGTTAAAAGAGCTATTGAGTCGAACGACCCACTTAAGTACTCGAAGGAGTTTCTCACCGAGCTAGATTTGCTCTCGAGATTGAATCATGCACATTTGCTCAACCTACTCGGTTATTGTGACGAAGGCGACGAGCGCCTTCTCGTTTACGAGTTCATGGCTAATGGCTCCTTATATCAACACCTCCATTGCAAGAGCAAAGAACTTAAAGAGCAATTAGATTGGATTAAGAGGGTCACTATCACCATCCAAGCATCTCGCGGGATCGAGTACCTACATGGATACGCATGTCCTCCCGTGATTCACCGCGACATAAAGTCTTCAAACATTCTCATAGACGAAGAGAACAACGCCCGTGTTGCCGATTTCGGCCTCTCTTTGTTGGTACCCACCAATAGTAGAACTCCTTTGTCCGAATTGCCAGCCGGAACGCTGGGGTATCTTGATCCCGAGTATTATAGACTTCATTACCTCACGACCAAATCCGATGTTTATAGTTTCGGCGTTTTGCTATTGGAAATTCTTAGTGGTCGGAAAGCCATCGATATGAATTACGAACAAGGAAACATTGTCGAATGGGCTGTCCCTTTGATAAAATGTAATAACTTAGAAGCCATATTGGATCCCGTCCTGAAACATCCGTCAGATCTCGAAGCGTTGGGTTGCATTGCTAACGTTGCAAGTAAATGTGTGAGAATGAGAGGGAAAGAGAGGCCGTCGATGGATAGAGTGACTACGGCCCTTGAACGCGCGCTAGCGATTTTGATTGGTGGGCCGTGCGGCAAGCAATCTATTCTGC
>BMAC01001573.1:12500-28131 GCA_014905375.1 Phtheirospermum japonicum
TAACATTTCTGGTCGAATATTCAACGATTCACTAATTGTAATTAGAATATATTATCTATATTGTAGAATAGAATTCGAATAGAATATTTAGAAAAATGGGGAAATAAGCTATATCACAGGGAGTAAGTAGATCATGATCGAAGGGGACGACCGGAGAAAGATAAGTCAAGGAGGACCCGAAGAGGAAGAGCGGTCGCTGAGAGCGAAATGAACTGATTTGGCCTATAATATATATAATATATATATATATTATTATAATATTATATATATATATATATATGTATTACAACACACACAAAAAATTGAATAAAGGAAAAAGAAAAAAGAAAAATACAAATACACATATTACAAAAGTTCATAATTGATACATCATATTACAAAACCAATGCATCATATAACAACAATCAGCAGATTATAATACTACCAATATATCAAAGTAAAAAAAACACCGCATAATAGCATCGAGTCTGAAATTTACGAAAAACTAATATTCTTTAGTACATTGATTTATACATATTCGAGTGTGTTTTTCATGTTATTTTGTGTCTTGTTTTGCGTGTTTTAGTTTGGTTTGGTTTGTTTTGTTTTTCATTATTTTGAATTCTTCGTAGTTTGTTTCATCATTTTAGTATTTTTCATGTTTTTATGGTATTTTTGTGTATTTATATATTATTTTATCTTGTTAGGTCAAACATGGTCAGAGAGGGTCCGGATCAAAGTCGAGAGATGAGCCAAACCAATGAATTCAACAAGTGTCGACGAGTTTATGGTGCGCCTATCGACCGGAAACGACGAGAAATGCGACCATCTACTTTGTCGGCCAACGCATTCGCTCGCTGTATGTAGCAGTTACCAAATTTTGATCATAACTCTCTGACCTCTCGTGCTAATTGCTTTTATTTTACATCATTGGAAACTTAAGATAGAGATCTATAACATCCATATTCTCAAATTTATTTTCGATTTTAGCATTCATCCCATTTTTTAGGTTAAGAATGACAAAAATCATCTGGAAGTTGAAACATCACGTTGAATTCCAAGATATGGCAGGTCTTGGTGTGGAGGCCATAAAACTCTACATAAAATTTCTTTTGATGTAATTCGAGTACCATATGAAATAAAAGAGGAAGGTCAACATTTCGTACAGACATAAAGATCTAATTTAAAGATATAGAGTCTTAAAATGCATGCTCAATACATATATTCTGCATTCGGCTCAACCAAATAGCTCCAAGTAGTGCACACTAGCGCCCGAGCGCTTGCCACCGTCCTATTTCCGAGATTTTTGAGATATTTTTGTCTAAAATGTCTGTTGTGCCCCCATTTGATGTATAAGACTCCTATATAATGAGAACTCTTCCTCATTATCAAATAGCCACTACCTATGCTAGACTTTAGTTCATCTTTTTATATTTTTAGATTAATTTTTGCTCTCTTAGATTTAGATTTCATTTCAAGTTTATGTAGTTCAAGATTGTCTTTAATTTTCTATCTTCATTGTCTTTAATTTTCTTTTAATTGTTGTTTGCTTACTTTTAAGAATTCCTAAATCTACTTTTTGTTTCTACTCTTTCTCAAGCAAGATGTAGTCTTTCTTGTTATGTGACAAACAATGACTCCAGATCAAATTTTGTATTTGAGTTTTATTTCATTTTAATTGTCTTTATTGCTTTTCAAATTTTCTTTTTATTGGTTTTCTTAAAACCTAGATCTAAGTCTTTGTAACTTGTTATTTTCCTTAAAACTTTTTAACTTTGTCGTTGAATTGTATTTGAGAAGTGACATCTCCTTCCAATTTGCCATTTTCATTTCGAATTTTATGTCTTTGTTGCTTCATTTAATAATTAGGGTATTTAATTGCATTTTCTATACTCTTTCTTTAATTACTTGTAATCTTACATTAATGATTGACTAGATCTAGTTGGTCTAGGGTCAAGATGAGTTGAGAACCTTCAACTAAGAATTTTACTAGGTGTTTAATCAAGTTTGAAATTGACAATCCTGGTATGATGGTTATGTATTCGATGAATTGTCAATTGATCGTGGAGACGAGTCTAATGCCCTATACCTTTGCTTTTCATTAATTTTTAAAATTTTCCTTCTTTTAATTGTCTTTTAAATGCTTTATTTTAAATTTTCACCGTATTTTCAAAAACCAAAAACCCCTTAAATAACTTTATTTTGTATTCAGCTTAGTCTTAATTTCTGTAATCGTTCGATCAAAAGCCTCCACTCCGATTTTCATTTCTTGAGAGACACGACTCGAGAAGATCTTGCCGCATTACAACCAACCCTGTCCTATTATGGGGAGATTTATAACTCACTTTTTAAAATTTTAAGAAGTAGTACGTGAATCGACCAATCAAGATTTTGGCGCCTTTGCCGGGGAATGAAAAAGGTTTAAGGAAGCCTTTGATTGTTTTTATGTGATCTTAGATTATCTTTAGTATAATCTTCTCTCCTTTAGTTGCATTGTTCCATTTCATTTATGCTCATTTTTCTTGTTTCCCGCTGGTACGTTTAATATCATTTGTTATGTGTTGCAATTGTAAGTTATATCGACAACCTCACCTGAATCTACTGAGATCCGATATTTGAAAAACCGAAGATGCCCGATTATTGAGCTCCTTATGCTCTTTATAGGGATCCGTGTGCTCTACCTCCCAATTATTGAGATCCTCCTCCTTATGATGATCTTTATACTTCTCATGCTCATTGGCCATATGTGAAACAGAAGAAGGCCAATTATTAGGCTCCTCCGCCCGATGATGACCCTTATACTCCTAATAGTCGATGATGGGCCACAAACACTTGCATGAGAGATTTAAATCGGGCACTTTATGATGACCCTTCCACCCGACCTCCTAATTACTACAATTTGGGATATAACCATTTCCCCTTCTTCTTATCCGAACTATGATTCGTATGCTCCACCCACTTCTAATTCCTATTCTCTAAGATATGAACCTTATGCACCACCTGCCTCACCCTATTACAATACGAGATATAATAATTATGCTCCATCCACTTTGCATTCCTATGCTCTGAGTTACAAGTCTCAAGCCCCGCATCCCAAGAATCACGATTCGGGATATAATGCCTCATATTCTCCCCATGCATTACATTCTCATAATTTAAGCTATGATTACTATCCTCGTACCCTTCGTGCTATCGTAGTAAACATTATGAGGCTCCCAAGTCCTATAATTCGGGTAATGAACATCATGCTTCACATGCCTTATTTTCTTATAACCCGAACTATGATCATTATCATTCTGCATACCATTTGGCCGATTACATTCAAGAGTCTAGTAATGAGGAGGTGAGAGTTGAGGTGGATAATTTGGATATGTGTGTTGCCCCTCTTTTTCTCATTAGCGATTTTATGGATAAAAGTGTGGGGGTGATGCCAATGGAGGTTCCGGTGGTGAGTGATGATTTGAGCTTGTTGACTCTTTACAAGGATGGAATTGAGTTTGTCAGCCCCGAAGGTATAGAAGAGCATAACTCTTTTCTATTCGATGAGGCTATATTAGTAGCCGAGTGCAAGGAGGTGCTGCCTATGGAGATTTCAGTGGGCGTTGATGATTTGAGCCTTATTGCCTTATGTGATAATGATAGAGCTGCGGAGGAGAATTTGGAGAAGAATGAGATTATCAAACCTCTTTCACCACCACCCGATGTCTTACTGGATATTGAGATTGAGCCTGATCCCCCTCTCTTTTGCCCGGTGAAGACTTTATGTGGTTCTGAGGTTAAGGGTATGGCTATAGTGGAGGTGAAAGAGTTTGTCGACTCGTTTTGTCAATTGGGATCCCTTATGCATTCTATTCCTAAGAGCTTTGCCTTGCCCAGTGGTCATTTCATTTTCTTGATTGACATCTTTTTCCTTCCAGTAGTCGAGCCTTATGATTTTCTTCTGATTTGTGGTGATTTAGTGTCCATGTTCGACTACTCTCATTTCTGGCCTCCAAAGAATGTTGTGGCTCATGTGTTGGCTCACGACTTTTCTTTGCCTATCATTCACAACTTTTTCTTTGCCCGTATTTATGGTAAAATTGATTACAGAATTCGAGCGGCCCAGTCATTAATTCTTTTGCTTGACGGACTACTTTCATTTTTCCAACCTCCCAAGCTAGTTGGAGTGTTTGTTTCTTCCTACCTATATATTGCTTGGCATGCTCGTCTTTGTTGCCTACTCCCTCTGTTTTGAATATACTAAAGCGTGGCACGAGCATCACCTCTTCTTGGATCCCGGATAGTGTTTCTCTGTATAGGTCATCGAGCTATAGACTTTAAACAAGTGCTTTTAGGGAGACAACTCAAGTTATCATTTCATTTTATCTTTCTTTTTTGAGTTTTCATACTTTTTCCTTTATCGCTCATTTTCTTTATTATATTATTTACTTATCTTGTTTCTTTCTTAGGGGTGCCATGATTGGAGACCCTTGACTTGATTTCTCATTAATGAATCAAGATATTTGCTCGAAGAAATTGAGAAAAATGACAAAAAGGTAGCTCGTGATGCACTGTCTCGCACATCGCCTACAATGGCTCAATAGCTCTTGTCACCTATGCGCATGCAGGCTCAGTAGCGCTCAGCAGTCGATGCCCATCGTCTCGTTCATTGACTCGGATTTCTCACCCTTTGAAGTTGTCCGATGCTATCGCTGCTCCAGTAGACAAGCGATAGATGCGCAATTGACGCATTGGTCAACGTGCCGCTGCCCAGTTGTTAAACCATCTTGACAACTCTCGGCAGTCGACGTGCATAGGTTGGCGCACCATCTCGAAAGTTCTCGGAACCATATTATCAACTCTCTATGGTGCTCGACATCTCTCAGCATCTACGCGGGTTGGCTCAGCAGCTCTCAATAGTGCTCTGGAGCTCTCAGCATCTGCACGTGCGCAGCTTTCGGCAGTGATCGACAATTAACAGACATTACGCCCTGGCTGTCCCGTATCTCTCAACAGTCTACACGCACACTGTAGAAACCTCTTGGCCACCCGACTAGGCCATTAGCCCATACCGGCCCATTCATGTCCGACCCGGCCCGACACAAAATAATCCATATATATAATAATTTCTCATTTGTGCTCTTTTTGATGGTTCTTCTCTCCTCAACTACCCCATGGACTTCGCTTCACGCTCTACTCATCATCATAAGTGCTATTATATGGACGTATCTCTCTCCCTTAGTTTTTTTGCATTTTATCTTTTTTTATGTGCAATGTGAGCATTGCATGGTTTAAGTGGCGAGGGAACTTGATTGATAGTTTCTTTCGTATTTCTGCTCGTAGATATGATTTGATTTGTGTAGATTGATATTGCTTGGAACCTTGACAAAGTGACGTGGTTAGATGATTTGATTAGGTTGTTTAGACTTTCGCTCGACATTAGTGTAACTGTGGGGCATGAAGTGTAGGGAACCTATTGATCGAAGGTTTCTTAGCACTCTAAGAAATCCTCTCCGCAATAGTACGGAGTTGATTGTAGAGTGGGAAGTTTTCCTGAGTCATGTCTCTCGAGGATAGATATAATCGGTGTTAAGTATTTTTAATTAATCCCTTGTTATTCTTAATTAAACTAATCTAATCTAAGAAAGCATTAATCATTGGTTTTGTTTGAGTTGTATCACTAAACTTGAATTGGAAAGGGAGCTTGAAAAACATTGAGGCAAAGGGGAAAAGAATTTAAAACTTGCTTGAAAATAACTAGATTTAATGACACAAATTTAACCTAATCAATAACCTTAATTAAGTTAAAACTATTAACTAAGAAAGCTTGTAAATTTAAAGGCTAAAAAGGAGGGAAAGTAAAACTTAAATTCAAAAGAAGTCAAATGCATTTAATAGGTAAAAGTCAAATGTTTCAAAAGGGAAAGCTACTAATTACTTTCAAGGCTTCAATATTTGTTTGAACAAAAAGATTAAAATGCTTCAAACCAAGCATCAATGGAGTTTTTACTACAAGAAGAGAACCAAGCTAAAAATTGAAGTGTGAATTTGAGAAGCTTAAGGAAAACAACTCTACTAAATTTAATAACCAACACAAAGTAAATGCAACAACACAAGAACAATACCAAATAAGGGAAAGTTTACTACCAATATTTCATTCCAACCAAAAGCTTCAAATGTAGAGTAAAATCTTCAAAACACCAAGAGCAACTTCATAAAATAAAATCCACAAATGAGAGAGATGTCACCTTCTCCAACACTTATAAACAACTACTAACTAGCTAATTAACTAAGCTAAATTAAACTAGCTAACTAAGGATTATATCTAGGGTTTCAAATGGAATAGTGAAAAATGATCTTGGAAGAGATTGAATGGGGTTCAAAATCAGCTAAGGAAGGATAAGGTAGGTGGGAGAAAGTGCAAGCTTTTTATATAAAAACGCAGGGGCAAAAACGTCAAAATGGGTCAAAAAACTGCGTCTCAGTCGATCGACTACCGGTCGATCGACTGAAAGCTGTCGATCGACTGGTATGCCCAAAAATCAAAAAACACACTGCCTTCCAATCGATTTACACGAGGTTCAGTCGACCGACTGATCTTCAGTCCATCGACCGCAATTCCAGTCGATCGACTGAGATCCAGTCGATCGACTGTCCTGTCAGTCGATCGACTGACAGGCAGTTCCGGCTCATCTTTTTTTCTCGTTTCTGCTCTAAATGTCCGCCGGCTGTCGCTCCTCATTTGCGCTGTGTTCCCTTGCTTGCTTGTTCTAGTCCGAGTCGAACGGGATGTCCTGAGCGTGCACGGGACCGCTTCGGTCATCCTACGGCCATAAAGATAAAAATGAGTAGAAATAAACGAAAATCCAATGAAAACCGCACAAAAGTTACAAAAACCTAAAACTAATAAAATCGGCTAAAACAACTCCTAATACACATAAAAGAAAACAAAATGCATGCAAGCACGACACAAAACGGTAACAAAAAATACGTACAAAAACATGCAAATCAACCACCCCACACTTAGAATGATTGCTTGTCCTCAAGCAATTTTAGAATTACGAAACTATCCCCAGATGATCCTAAACTAATGCACAACAAAACCTAATTCGACACGTCGCATGATACAATGATTGTTAGCTTGGCTAAAAGGACGACAATGATGCGTTGACTAATAAAGTTTAGACCGACTTCCGGAACCTAAAAGTACTAGGTAACCCTCCAAGTCGGTCCCCTCATCCTTGCCTCGGCTAAGGTCTATCCACGCTCGAACCGTTAATCAGCTCCCTACTAGCCTCGATTATCTACTACTCTCTTTACACACAAAGTCTAAAATGGAAAGTAAAGAGTGCAAGAATTGCACATTTATTGCGTAAGCACTTCAAGGATTTATAATATATCCTTGTTTATTCATCATCATAATATTCTTTTTTATTTTTTTTTATAATACAAAGAGGGTACAAAGGCTCTGATTACTTGTTGCTACTAGCAACTTACAATATTTTTCGATCGAGCACATGGAGCAATTTACGACTCCAAAATACAAAACAAAAATCCTATAGAGAGTGTTCGATAACAAGGCTAGTTGAGGCACTAGTTCAAAATTGAGCACAAGGATAGCACGAATCTATAGCCGAACAAAGTTCCCAACAAGTCAAATTCTCTAAGTACACTAAATCCGATCGACAATCTAAACTTCTTAACCAAATAATCAAAACCGCGTCACTTCGCCAAGGTTCCAAGGAAACATAGCACACACGCTACTCAAATCATCACAAGTAAGCATGCAAGAACTTAAAATCCTAAGACGAACCCTAACCACCCCACACATAAAACCTAGCAATGTCCTCATTGCATATTAAGTTAAGGAAAATGGTAAAAAAGTGTAGGGAAAAGAGAACGCCCCTATTTCCGAGCTTGTGTTGATGCGTTGTGTATGAGTCCTCTCCGGGAGTCGAGGCAAGCTATCTACAAGAATCGAACAAACGGGGGGTTGCAAAAACAAATGATATACAAAAAGCGAAAATCTTTTTGGGTTTTTTCGAAATTTCTATTTTTTTTTCTTTTATTATTATTATTTTTTTATATATTTTTTATACTATATACAAAAACACTAAAAATATGTTGTTTTTTTTGTTTTAATTTGTTTTGGATTTTTCAAGAGTTAGATAAGAAATAAAAGAACATAATCGAATCAAAATGAAACAAACGAAAATAACATGCCAAGTTTACGAAAACAAAAATAAAAAGGATAATCGGAGATCAATGATGTCTCCTACGTCGGGGTTGGAGGTTTGCGTCCTCGTCCTCTTCCTCCTCTTCTTCCTCATTTCCATCTTCCTCTCCGCCTTCCTCCTCATCACTCTCCTCGCCCTGAGGAAATCGGCTCTCGATCAACAAGAGGCGGCTATGGAAGGCGCGGTGTGCCTTGTCGATACTTGTTTGCCCCACGTCGAGCCGATCGAACCGGGCAAACACTTGGCATTGGAACTCGTGCCAACCCATATTGGGACCCCGGCCGATGCTCGGGCCTCCCTCGCCATGCGGGATTGCCGCTTGGATCGTGCTTGCATCAAATGGTGTACCCGAACCGGTGTTCGGAGCTCCGTCGGGCTCGACGCTGTCGTTGTGTTTCCATTCCAAATCCTCCTCCTCGTTACTATCTTCCTCGTGGCTGCGGTGTCCGGGGTGTCGCGGGTGGGCGAAATTCCTTAGGGAGAGATTTTTAAAGAGTTCCCCTTCGATTTCATCATTAATCCGAAAGGGGGCGCCGTAGACATTGGAGAAGTTGGGGGCGAAGTTGGGGTAAATAGAGTCATCATCGTCACCGAATTGGTAGGCCATAGGAACGTATGAATGAATAGGCAAGGAGAATACGAGAATCGAGTGTGAGGAAATGAGAGGAATAAATGAAAAACGAAAATGAGAGGGTTTTAATCAAAACGGTTCATTGGGGCATTTTATCGAACACATGGTGGGCAGGATTTTTACTAAGGAATTTTTAGAAAATTGGAACAAGATTCTACACACAACCCAACCAATTCACAAATATGAACGTCAAGGATTGAGTTTCAAGCGAATTACCTCAATGAATGGCTCGAAATGAAATAAAACCCGGTTGCAAACCCTACCCTTGAGAATTGAGAATTTTGGAAAAATTTGGGGAAAAAAAGAATAATTGGTGAGATTTTCTAATCTAAGGGGAGTTGGAAGGGAGATTACCGAAAAAAAAAGTTGAGTCGATCGACTTAGCCATTTTGAAATTTTTGTGCCTCCCTCTCTTTTTTTTTCTCTCTTTCTTTTTTCTTTTTCTGCGTCGAAAACCGTCTTCTGCCTGTTTAAAAGGGCGCGGCATCACTGTAGCAGTCAATTGACTGCTTCCTCTGTCGATCGACTGAGCTCGCAAAACTCGAAAACAAACTGCCTTTCAGTCGATTTCAACCTCCAGTCGACACTCCAGTCGATCGACTGGTCCTCAGTCGATCGACTGAACTCGCAAAACTTGAAAACTTACTGTCCTCCAGTCGATTTTCAACCGCTCAGTCGATTTTTCAGTCGATCGACTGCAATTCAGTCGATCGACTGATGGGCAGTAGCCAACTTCCTGATTTCGATTTCCTTCATTCTCAAACCGCCATGGTTTCTCCTACAAAACCCGAAAAGAAAGAAAAACCTAAGTTAACGATCAATTGACAAATAATATACACAAAAACCGAAAGAAAAAAAGAAAGGGGGTTAGGAAGTCGTGGGTTGCCTCCCACGTAGCGCGTTTGTTTAAAGTCGTGCGCTAGACTATCCTCCTTTGATCAAGGTCCCGTCGGGGGCACATCTCCTAAATCCTCCTCCTCCAAGATCACGAATTCGAGATCATTGTCTTGCAACAATCCGTGTCGGTAAGGCTTGACTCGTGTACCATTCACTTGGAAATGCTCGTCCGTCTTGGGGTCGATCAACGTCACGGCTCCAAACGGGGATATCTTCTCGATTGTGTACGGTCCGCTCCACTTAGACATGAGTTTCCCAGGAAACAAGGCGAGTCGGGTATTGTAAAGGAGCACTTGCATCCCTTCCTCCAACTCCTTGGGCATAAGCTTCTTGTCGTGGAGGAGCTTCATCTTTTCTTTGTAAATTCGAGCACTCTCGAATGCCTCATTTCTTAGCTCGTCAAGCTCCTTGATTTGGAGCCTCCGCTCCTGGCCGGCTTGTTTCAAATCGTAGTTGCATGCCCGGATGGCCCACCAAGCTCTATGCTCCATTTCGGCCGGTAGATGGCACGCTTTCCCGTATACAAGGCGATAGGGGCTCATTCCGAGAACCGTCTTGTGGGCCGTGTGGATGGCCCACAAGGCATCCATGAGCTTTGTTGACCAATCTTTCCAGTTCGGTTGGACGGTCTTCTCGAGAATGTTCTTGATTTGACGGTTGCTCGTCTCGACTTGACCGGACTTTTGGGGTTGGTATGGCGTGGATACCTTATGAACGACCCCATAGTTCTTCAACACCCTTTCAAGTAACTTGTTGTTGAAGTGTTTGCCGCCGTCACTAATAATCACTCTCGGAACTCCGAATCAGCTAAAAATGTTGCTCCGCACAAACTTCACCACGGTGTCGCCATCGTTCCTCCTCGTCGGGATTGCCTCAATCCATTTAGAAATGTAATCAACTCCAACCAAAATGTATTCGAGATCATGAGACTTCGGAAAGGGGCCCATGAAGTCGATCCCCCACACGTCGAATATCTCAACGGCCAAATTATACGTCATCGGCATCTCGCTCCTTTTTCCTATACTTGCAGTCCTTTGGCATCGATCGCAATTTTGGAAATGGTCGTGGGCATCCTTGAAGAGGCTAGGCCAATAGAAACCCGATTGAAGAACCTTGTAAGTAGTCTTTTGCCCGCCGAAATGTCCTCCGACTAGGTGATCGTGGCACTTCATCAAAATTGCCCCCTTCTCCTCGTCCGGAATACACCGTCTCAACATACCATCTTTTTCGATCTTGTACATGTGAGGGTCATCCCAATAATACCCTCGGCACATGGAGAGAAACCTCCTTTTCTCATGATGAGATAGGTCCGGGTGGAGTGCTTCACTAGCAAGGTAGTTGGCAATGTCGGCATACAACGGCGCGACGGAAACAACAAATAGATTCTCGTGCGCAAGGTTTTCTCCAATGAGATCTCTCTCTCCGATTTGGACCTCTAAACGAGACAGGTGGTCGGCAACAATGTTCTCGCACCCCTTCCGATCCTTGATCTCCACATCAAACTCTTGAAGCAAGAGTATCCATCGGATTAGCCTCGGCTTCGCTTGAGGCTTATTGAAGAGATATCGCAACGCCGCATGGTCACTATGCACAATAACCCTCGAACAAATGATGTAGGCTCGAAACTTTTCAAGAGAGAAAATTACGGCGAGGAGCTCTTTTTCGGTAGTTGTGTAGTTATTTTGGGCGTCATTGAGCATGAGACTCGCGTAATAGAGGACCCGAAGAAGCTTGTCCACTCTTTGCCCCAAGACGGCCCCAACCGCTTCGTTCGATGCGTCGCACATTATCTCGAACGGGAGAGACCAATCCGGGGCCACCACCACGGGGACCGAGGTCAAACTTTACTTCAATGAATTGAACGCCGAACAACAAGAATCGTCAAACACAAATGGGACATCGGCACTAAGTAAATGGCACAAGGGACGGCTAAGATTTGAGAAATCCTTGATGAACCGTCTATAGTACCCCGCATGACCAAGAAAACTACGAACTCCCTTCACGTTGATTGGAGGTGGGAGTTTCTCGATCACGTCAAACTTTGCCTTGTCAACTTCGATTCCTTTGGACGACACCACATGCCCCAAAACTATCCCACTTCTCACCATGAAGTGACTCTTCTCCCAACTCAAGGTGAGGTTACTCTCGACACACCTCTCCAAAACACTCGCCAAGCGATCAAGACATTCATTGAACGTGGAGCCGTAGATGAAAAAATCGTCCATAAAATCCTCCATATATTTGTCGATCATATCGGAGAATATAGATAGCATACACCATTGGAAGGTGGCGGGTGCGTTGCATAACCCGAAGGGCATTTGTCGGAACGCGTATGTGCCAAAGGGGCACGTGAATGTCATTTTGGATTGGTCCTCCAGCGAGATGGCAATTTGGTAATATCCGGATAACCCATCGAGGAAACAATCGAGTGGTGCCCCGCGAGTTTGTCCAACATTTGATCAATGAACGGTAGCGGGAAGTGATCCTTCTTGGTGGCGGCATTAAGTTTTCGGACTATGCACATCCGCCACCCGGTGATTGCACGAGCCAGCATGAGCTCACCACAGTCGTTCTCAATTACGGTAATTCCACTCTTTTTCGGCACCATGTGTATCGGGCTCACCCACTCACTATCTCCAATTGGAAAAATTAGACCCTCGGCTATGAGCTTTAGGATCTCGCCTTTCACCACCTCCATCAAATTCGTGTTCAACTGACGTTGGCACTCTCTTGTTGGTTTCGCCCCGTCTTCAAGGACAATATGATGCATACACGTGGAGGGGCTTATCCCCTTAATATCTCCAAGGCTCCACCCTATCGCCTTCTTATTCTTTTTCAATACTTCAACCAATTGTGCCTCTTCACGCTTGGAAAGCTAGGCAAAGATAATCACGAGCTTTGATCCTCCCTCTTCCAAATACACGTACTTAAGATGGCTCGGAAGGGTCTTGAGTTTCGGTTTTTGTGTAATGGTTGGTTCCGCACTCGCGATCTCCAATATCTCCATCACCCCCTCCGATTTAAGCGCTTGCCACTCGTCGTCCTCAACGACCACTTCCACAAGTCCCACGAAGGCTTCCTCAACCAACTCTTCTATCGGATCAATCATCGAGCAACCGGCTTGAAAAGATGAAGGGGGAACAACTCCCAAGTCATGGATCAAAAAATTAACCGTGTCCCCCAAAACCGAGAACGACAACTTTCCATTCTTAACATCGATCAAGGAGTTTGTAGTCACCATGAACGGTCGCCCTAGTAAGATTGTGTGATCTCGTCCTTCGTTGCTCACCTCCCCAACATCCAAAATGACGAAATCCATGGGAACTAGGAGGTTCCCCACTTGTACCAAAATGTCTTCTACTACTCCCTTCGGATATCGAATCGATCGATCGGCCAATTGCAAGCACATTCTTGTCTCCTTGAGATCGCCCAACTCCAATTGTTTAAAGATGGAGTAGGGCATCAAATTGGTTCCCACGCCGAGGTCCAACATAACTCGTGTTTCCTTTCCATTCCCAAGGGTAATCTTGATGCAAAAGCTTCCCAAATCACTTTCTTTAGGCGGGAGAGGGTTGCTATAGACGATACTAGCCGCGTTCGATATACACACTTTTTCTTTATCCTCGAACCGTCGCTTCTTGGACGTCAATTCCTTGAAAAACTTGGCGTACACGGGCACATTCTGGATTATGTCGAGCAAAGGGAGGTTAATGTTAACCTTTGATATCATCTTGTACAACTCGAGAAATTGGTTGTCTTGTTTTGTCGGTCGGATACGACTCGGGTATGGAATCGGAGGTCGGTACGGCATCGCGGATTTGTGGAGTCCTCCGGTAGTCTTGGTCTCCGTTGCCTCTCCGATTGAAGAAGACAAGAGTGAGCTAGGATTGGCTATGGGCTTGATCGAGCCTTGCATGGTCGGATCTTGTTGGAATTGGGGTGAGGGAGTTGAATCATTGTTGGGAAGGGCAACTTTGTAATCTACCAACTTTCCGCTTCGAAGTAATGTCACGGCTTGAGCTTGAGCCGGTTGACTTTGTAGCTTATCTTTGTCACGGACCCATTTAAGTTCATTAACATCCGTCGCCACTTGCCCAAGTTTTGTTTCCAAACTCACGAGCCGTCTTGTCAATTCGAATAGGATAGACTCAATGTTCAGTTGACGCAATGTCGACTTGTCTTGTGGAGGCGGATATGACGCTTGAGAAGGCGGGAATGGTGGTGGCCGCGCATTGAACAGGGCTTGAGGCCGTGGTTGTTGCATCGGAGGCCCGGGTGGCATTTGAGCTTGGGACGTGTCCCCCCACCTAAAGTTAGGGTGGTCCTTCCGCATATATGTGGTTCCGTTTCGATAGGCTTGGTAACCTTGAACCGCGAATGCTTGCTCATCGAAACCACTCGGTGGCCCATAAACCGTCGGGCATGTACTAGCTCCATGACCCGAGATACAACATGTGGGGCATGTCTCCATCGACCCCGAGAACGGTTGGATAAGGGAGGCCACTTGGCTCTCTAGTTCGGTGATCTTACGGGACCACTCGGGCTCCTCTTTTGTCGAAACCTCCTTCACTTGCTCCTTCTGCTCCAAGATACTCATGCGATGGTCGTCGACGGGCATGTTCACGAATATGTCGTACAACTCCCTCGTCGAGCGTCCGGCTATATTCCCACTGACGGCATTGTTCACCATACCCTTGGATGCAAATGTCAACCCGTTATGAAAGAATTGATTCAAGAAATCCCCAGTGAACCGATGATGGGGGCATTTGGTGAGATAGCCCTTAAATCGCTCCCAAACCTCGTAGAAGGTCTCGCCGCTCGCTTGATAGAATGAGGCGATCTTTGCTCGAAAATCAGCCATTTTATCTTGAGAATAGTACTCCTCCATAAACCTCTCGGTCACCATGTCCCAATTAGTAAGGGAATCGGCCTGCAACGTCATGAGCCAATCAATGGCTTTATCCTTCATTGTGTACAACAAACACCTCATTTTAATTTGATCAATGTGAATCCCTTGGCGCGAAAAGCTTGACACCGTGTAGGAAAAGATGCGTAGGAATTGAAGAGCATCCTCTTGTGGTAGGCCATGATAATTCGGAAGTCGGTTGAGATCAATCGGCCGTAAGTCATACTCGAGGGCTTCGGGGCTTAACCGAATGCTTGAGGAAAAATCGCCCATATATGGCCGTGATACTTCCTTTATACTATTTGTCGGGCCTCCATCGGGGGTGGCAAATGGGTGGCCACCCACATCTTGTACGGCATAAGGATTTTCGTTGACGGCGGGCATCCTCGGAAAGTATTGTGGATGTGGATCTCGAAATCCATACGCGGGCCCGGTCGGATGTGGCATGTGAGGTGCGTGTAAATGGGGACCAGCGAAGTGTGGCCCTTGGAATTGTGGCCTCGGAGCTTGAAAGTGCGGTTGAAATGGGTACGGCAGGCCATCGACAATCGGGCCTTGGAATTGTGTTCCATGTGTCGAGGGGTCCGAGTGTGTCAAAACTTGATGTTGGGGCTCGGGTGTCAGCACATGAGCATGAGATGAAGAAAATGGGCCTTGAAATCGAGCATTAGAGCTTTGAGGGTCTTGATTTAAAAACCCATTCCCCCTTGATCAAGCGGCAACCCGAAAGAGGGTTGTGGACCTTGATGAGGCTAGCCATGAAGTGATGAAGTCGGCCTGGTCGCTATTTGAGGCGGAGGCATCCCTTGGTTGTCTTGAGCGAGTGCGGACGGCGTCGGGTTCTCGAACAAATTGGTCATCGTTCGCTCCTCTATCACTGTAGGTAAGGATGGGTCGAACGTGTCTTGATTCATTGTGGCTCGTGTCACCCTCTCGGGATTGGTCAAATACGGAGTCAATTCTCGTCCGAGCGATCGCCTACCTTGCATACAAAACACTCAA
>BMAC01001573.1:33181-98999 GCA_014905375.1 Phtheirospermum japonicum
TTCTTAGCTAGTTGTTGGAGAAGGTAGCACTTTCATTTTTTACTGAAGTCATTTTGGTGACGTTTTCTTTATCTCTTGAAGGTTGTAAGCTAAACTTGAAGCTCTTTTTTGGAATACAAATTTGGTAGAATCTAAACCTAACTAAATTTTTCTAAAAATTATGCTAGGGTCTAAAAGCTAAAGCAATGGAATAGTGAAAATGGCTTGGAGGAGGTTGAACAAGTTCAAAATCAATCAAGGAAGAGATAAGGTTGTTGGGGGAGAGGCTAGGATATATATATAAAGACGCAGGGGCAAAATCGTCAAAACGGGTCAAAAATTACAAAATTTCCTGCGTCGCAGTCGATCGACTGCATGCCAGTCGATCGACTGACATGGCTGCTCCCGACTCGGTTTTCTCATTTTTGCTCCAGACGTCCGCTGGTTGTAGTTCCTTGTTCGCGCTATGTTCCTTTGCTTGCCTTCATTTGTCTGTTCCACAGCGAGTCGGATGGAATGCCCTAAGCGTGCGCGGGTCCCGCTTGGTCATTCTACGGCCAAAAATATAAAAATGAGTGAAAAACTACAAAAACATAATAAAAACCGCGCAAACGCTACAAAAACCTAAAATTAAAAAAATAGGCCTAATCGACTCTTAATACCCATAAATTCAAGCAAAAAACTTGCAAACGTGACACAAAAGGTTAACAAAGATATGTACAAAAACGTGCAAATCAACCACCCCACACTTAGAATGATTGCTTGTCCTCAAGCAAATTTAATCTAGATTACAAAACTACCCCCGGATGATCCTAAACTAATGCACAAGTACCTAGACGTCGCATGCTACAATTCTTATTAGCTTGATCAAACATGACGACAAAAATGCGTTGACAAGGAAAGTTTGGATCAACTCCCGGAACCTAAAAGTACTAGGTAACCCTTCAAGTCGATCCCCTCGTTCTTGCCCCAGCTAAGGTCTATCCACGCTCGAACTGTTAATCAGCTCCCTACTAGCCTCAATCATCTACAACTCTCTTTAACAATCAGAATCTAAAAAGGAAAAAGGGAAATGTGCAAGAGTTGCACGTTTATTACGTAATAACTTCAGGGATTTATAACGTATCCTTGTTTATTCATCATCATTTATATTATTAATTTTTTTTGGTATCCAAGGAAATGAGTTACTTAAGTTACAAGATATATACAAAGAGAAATCAACGACTTCGATCACTCGTTGCTATTAGAAACTTACATTGTTTTTGGTTGAGCACATGGAGTAATAGACGACTCCAAAATACAAAAAAAAAAATCCTATAGAGAGTGTTCGATGACGAGGCTAGTTGAGGCACTATTTCTTAATTGAGCTCAAGGATAGCAAGAAGCTAAAGCCGAACAAAGTTTCCAACATGTCAAATTACCTAAGTACACTAAATCCGATCGAAATTCTAAACTTCCTGATCAAATCATCAAAACCGCGTCCACTTCGCCAAGGTTCCAAGCAAATATAACACACTCACTACTCGAATTATCAAGAGCAAGCATACAAACAATTTTAAAAGACTAAGGCGAACTCTAACCACCCCACACTTAAAACCTAGCAATGTCCTCATTGCAAATTAAGCTAGAAAAAATGGTAAAAAGTGTAAGGGAAAAGAAAATGCCCCTATTTTCGAGCTTGTGATGACGATTTGGTTGTGCATAAGTACTCTTCCGGGAGTCGAGGCAATCTATCTACAAAACATGACAAACGGGGAAGGTTGCAAAAACAAGCTATGTACAAAAAGTGAAAATCTTTTTGAGGTTTTTGAAATTTCTATTTTGTTTTTCTTTTACAATTTTTTTTTATTATTTTATATATATATATATATATATATATATATAATATATATATATATATATATATTATACTATATACATACATATTTTTTTTTTATTCTTAAGATTTGGGATGATAAATAAAAGAATATAATCGAACAATAAACAAAGTAAAGATAAAAGGAACGCCAATAAAACACAAACTTATTAAAATAATTAAAAAAGGATATTTAGGAGAATTAGTGACGTCTCCTACGCCGTGGGTTGAGTTTACATCCTCGTCTTCCTCTTCCTCATCTTCTTCCTCATTCTCTACGTCCTCCTGATCTTCCTCGTTGTCTTCTTCATCCTCTTCCTCGTCTCGATGTAATCGACTCTCGATCAATAAAAGGCAGTTGTGGAGGGCGCGGTATGCCCAATTGGTCCTTTCTTGCCCCGCATCAAGCCGATCGAAATGTGAAAACACTTGCCATTGGAACTCGCTCCAACTCATGTCGTGACCCGAGCCGGTGCTCGGGCCTCCCTCGTGATGCGGGATTGCCGCTTGGCTCGTGCTTTCTCTGAAAGGCGCGCCCAAACCGGTGTTCGGGGCTTCATCATCCTCGATGCCTTCGTTGTGCCGCCGTTCATATTCATCTTCTTCTTCTTGTTCGTGGCTACGGCGGCGATGGCGCCGTGGGTTCGCCGGAATCATAGGCATTTTCCAAACCAATTCCATCGGCTCGATCCTCTCCAAATGGCCGCCTCGGGGTTGAAACTTAAATGAAAGGCTAGCAAGGTGATCATGGGCCCCATTCCGACCCGAGTGACACTTCCGCCCTTCGTTCTCCAAATCCCAATAATCCCAACACGGAGAAAGGGATAAATGGGGACTTGATGCCCGTGGTGCAAACACCAAAGCACGTATACCTCGTCATGGGTGAGGTTAGTTCTCTCGTGCTTGCCCATCAAGACGTGGGTGAAGAACTTATATAAACCCAACAATAGTATGTCGGTGATTGACAATGCCTGAAACCGAGAAGTACTAAGTCCACCCGTGATACTCGCCCAAAATTGCGTCGGGACAAATTCGCGTGGCCGCTTATCCCACACCTCTTGGCAATTAAGCCCGAGCACCGCTTGGAGAACCTCTTGGGTGATCCGGCGCTTGCTTTCCCCACTCCGAACAGTGAATTTCGTGGCCTCGCGACCCCGGTAAGTAGTGAAAAACTCGAGCAACAGCTCTTGGTAGGCCGGTGCCCAGAGGAATGCGAACTGGCGACCGCTCAAGTCATCAATATATTGGAGAATCCGAGCCCCAAATCCATAGTAGTCCCCGTTTGCCACCCACTCTTCTAGGTGCTCAAGGTTGACAAAGCGCGGAAGGGCGAAGTTCCATTAGGAAATGTTTTGATAGAGTTCCCCCTCGGCTTCTGAATAAATAGGGAAAGGGGCACCGTAGTTATCGGCGATGTTGGGATAGGGAAAATCGCCATCGAAATGGTAGGCCATAGGAATGGTTTGAAATGATTGATGTGGAGAATAAAAGGGTTTTGTTTAAGAATTCCGGGATCGAAAGGAATAGGCACAATATAAAAGGGAAGGAGATTTAGTCAAAAATGTTCATTGAGGCATTTCCTCAAACACTTGGTGGGCGTAGGTTTTGAAAAAGGAATTTGAAGAAAAATTGAAACTCAAACTTCCCCAAAACTCAACAAATTCAAAAAATAAAGATTCAAGGATTGCGGTTCTAGTGAATTATCTCAATGTGTAGGCTCAATATTGGAATGTAGAACCCGATTGAAACCCCCATCTCTTTTGTGTCGAAAATAGAGGAAATGAAGAAACAAGGAAAAGGTGCTAGGATTTCTTCGTAATTATGAGAATGGAAGGATGACCGCCGGAAAAACGGAAGGGTTGGTACTCTCTCTTTGTCTCACTTTTTTTGTGTTTCTGTCCGTTTCTTTCTCCTTCTCCTTTTTTTTTCTTCTTCGCAGCCGAGTGTGACTTCTTTGGGCTGGATCGACTGCCCTTATATGTGCCCTGATGGGTGTGCTTCAGTGGGGCAGTCGATCGACTGAGGGTCTATCGATCGACTGCTCCTTGTGAAACTCGGGAGCTACTGTCCTTCCGTCGATTTGGCTCATTGCAGTCGATCTGGCAGTCGATGGACTGCAGGCCGGTCGATCGACTACTCCTCGCAAAACCTGAAAGCTACATCGGATCATTGCATTCGATCGACTGCTCCTTGTAATAATCGAGAGCTACTGTCCTTCAGTCGATTTTCCATGTATCATTCGATCGACTGCTATGCTACAACTAATTTCTTAGTTTTGATCTCCTTCTTTCCCAAACCTCCATGATTTCTCCTGCATAAACCCCAAAACATTAATTAACACTAATAAAGAAAGGATATATACAAAATCAAAAGAAAAATAAGAAAGGGGGTTAGAAAGTCATGGGTTGCCTCCCACATAGCGCATTTGTTTAAAGTCGTTTGCTCGACTATCATTCTTCGATTAGGATTCCATCAGAAGCAAATCTCCTAAGTTCTCTTCCTCCATGATCATGAACTTGAGATCTTTGGGTTGCAACGATTCGTTTCTGTAGGGCTTGACTCGTGTGCCATTCACTTTGAACCATTTGTCCATCTTGGGATTGATCAACGTTATAACTCCAAAAGGGGATATCTTCTCAATCTTATACGGTCCGCTCCACTTGAACATAAGTTTCCCGGGAAACATGGCAAGACGAATATTGTATAGGAGCACTTACATTCCTTCCTCCAACTCCTTGGGGCTTGAGGTCATGGTTGTTTCACTTGTTGCGCCATTGGAGGCCCGGGTGGGTTTTGAGCGTTTGTCGTATCCCTCCTCCTAAAGTTAGGGTGGTTCCTCCACCCGGGGTTGTAAGTTTGGGAATACAGATTATTTTGCCGTTGGAAACCTCCTCGTTGGGCTTGGTTCGATTGCGAGGCTTGACACTCTTGGATCACAAATGCTTGCTCGTCGAACTCACTCGGTTGCCCATAAACCATCGGGCACGTACTAGCTCCATGACCCATGATGCCGCACGTGGTTCATGTCTCCATCGAACCCGAGTAGAGCTTGGTGAGGGAAGCCACTTGGCTTTCGAGGTCGGCAATCTTATGGGCCCACTCGGGCTCATCATTCATCGATATTTCTTTCACTTGCTCCTTTTAATCTAAAATACTCATACGGTGATCATCGGCGGTCGGCAAGGTTCCCTCCGGCGGCGTTGTTCACCATGCGATTAGACGTAAACGTCAGGCCATTGTGACAAAATTAGTTCAAGAAATCGCCGGTGAACCGATGATGAGGGCACTTGGTAAGGTACCCCTTGAAGCGCTCCCATGCCTCGTAGAAGGTCTCATCGCTTGCTTGACGGAACAAGGCAATCTTTGCTTGGAAGTCGTCTGTCTTGTCTTAGGAGTAGTACTCTTCCATGAAATTCTCGATCACCATGCCCCAATTGGTGAGGGAATCGTCCGGTAATGTCATAAGCCAATCGACTGCCTTATCCTTCATCGTATACGGGAAGCACCGCATCTTGATTTGATCGATATGGATCCTTTGGCGCGGAAAACTCGACACGGTGTAGGAGAAGATTCGAAGGAAGTGGAGAGCATCCTTGTGCGGTAGTCCATGAAAAGACGGGAGTCACTTGAGATCAATCGGACGCAAGTCATACTCGAGGGCCTCGACGCTTAGTCGAATGCACGAGGAAAAGGCGCCCATGTACGGTCTCGACACCTCCTTGATGTTATTTGTCGGGCCTCCATAAGGAGTGGCAAAAGGATGGCCACCTGGATCTTGCACGGCATATGGATTCTCAATGACGGCGGGCGCCCGTGGAATGTCTTGAAGATTCAGATTTCAGAATCGGGGCACGGTCCCGGTCGGATGTGGGAATCGAGGCTCTTGGAAGTGAGAAGCGGTGAAGTGTGGCCCTTGGTAATGTGGCCTCGGCGCTTGGAATTAAAGTTGAAATTGATATGGTTGTCCATCGATGATTGGGCCTTGGTAGTGCGGGCCGTGGAATTGGGTTCCATGTGACGATGGGTCCAAGTGCGGCGATACTTGGAGTTATAGCTTGGGTGTCGGCACACGAGAATGAGATGGAGAATAAGGGCCGTGAGATTGGCCGTTCGAGCTTTGAGGGTCTTGATTTGTGAAACCATTCCCCCCTTGGTCGAGCGGCATTCTACACGGGTTGAGAAATTTGTGGTGGCGGGCTGTGAGGTGATGATGTGGGCCCGGACAATGCTTGAGGCGGGGTTATCCCTTGATTGTCGTGAGTGTGGGAGGGCGGCATTGGGTTCTCGAATGAGTTGGTGATCATTCGTTCTTCTAGCACCGAGGGTAAAGGTTGAAAAGGCAGGGCATCGAACGTGTCTTGATTCCTCATAGCTCGTGCGTCTCGTCTCAACCTCTTGGGATTGGGCAAAAGTGGGGTCAACTCTCGTCTGAGCGATCGCCTACCTTGCATACACAACACTCAACAAAGGATTACGGGTATCAAATGTAAAACAATAATCTAATATAATCTTCTAACTAAGATAACAAGAAGAGTAATTAAGAACACCATTATCCTTAATCTATCCCCGGCAACGGCGCCAAAATTTGATCGAAGATTTCTTAGCACTCTAATTTAAGAAATTGTCTCCGCAACAGTACGGAGTCGATTGTAGAGCGGTGAGTTATTTCTGAGTCGTGTCTCTCGAGGATAGATATTATCGATAATTGATGTTTTTACTTAATCTCTAGTTAATCTCGATTGAACTAATCTACTCTAAGAAAGCAATAGTCATTTGGTTTGGGTTTTAGTCTTTAATACTAAAGCTTGAATTGAAACGAAAACTTGAAAACACTAGTTAAGGCAAAAGTTATTGAATATTAGAGTTTTCTTAAAAGTGACCAAATTTTAATAAAAGTAATTAAACTCTAATTAAAAGACTTAAATAAATTAAAACTACTAATCAAAGGAAAGCTTGTAAATCTTGAAAGATGAAATGGAGGGAAAGTCAAAGCTTAAAACTTAAAAGAAGTCAAAGAGCATCGAATATGAAAAAGTCCAATTGATTAAAGAAGAAAGCCCCTTATGTCTTTCAAAGACCAAATGTTTGTTTGACATAAGGGGTAAAAAGCTGCAAGATGAATGCTTCAATGGATTTTTTGCACCGAGAAAAATAAGAGCTAGAAGTTTAAGTTGATGGCATGAAAATGCAAAGAAAATAATACAACTAAAACTTATGAACCAACACCAAAAAAATTACAACAATACAAACATAACACACAACATAAAGGAGAAAGAAAGATTACTACCAAGTTTGTATTCCAAACAAGAGCTTCAAGTTTAGCTTACAATCTTCAAGAGATAAAGAAAACTTCACCAAAATGAAAGTGATACCTTCTCCAATAACTAGCTAAGAATATCTAAACCTAACTAAACTATTCTAAAAATTATGCTAGGGTTTAAAAGCTAAAGCAATGGAATAGTGAAAATGTCTTGGAAAAGGTTGAACAAGTTCAGAATGAACCAAGAAAGAGATAAGGTTATTGGGGGAGAGGCTAGGATATATATATATATATATATATATATAAAGATCGGGGGCAGAATCATCAAAACGGGTCAAAATCACAAAATTTCTTGTGTCGCAGTCGATCGACTGAAACTCTATCGATCGACTGCTTCATCCTCAAATGGCCCAGCTTCTGTCGAGCAGTTGATTTGGGCTTGTCCAGTCGATCGACTGACATGGCTGCTCCTGACTCGGTTTTTTACAATACCTTCAATATACGATATATTGATTTAATTATACACCATAGAATGTTAGTTGAAATCACTAACAATTGGGATTGCTATATAACATAACATAAATGTGAGGACTAAAGTACATGATCATTGTCACATGAAGGAGTCTCCGCCATTAGGTGACTAAACACGATCACCCAACTCTTTTTTTTTAATGAAAATTTTATATTCTTTTTATTATTTCGCCACATTTGGCACAATAACTTTCTTGCATCCAAAAAATGGGGATTTTTAAAAACTAATTGTTAAACTCAAGATTGTTTCAAAAAAAAAAAAAAAACTACATATGAAAAATCTGAAACTCTTATAAAAATAGTAAATGTTTTAAAATACAAATTCCTTCCACTTTGGGTAATCAATTTGTTTTTTGATTTTTATTTTTTATTTTTTTTATTACTCTGCTACTTTATTTGATGTCATCTAAAAGTGTGTCAATGTTATTTGGTAAATACTTATTTTTAATTAATTATAAGACTATGAGATAGTGTATTATGCATTAATGTTATAAATTCTAATTTTAATTATTATAATTTTCTAAATTCTAAATTAAAATAATAAAAAATAAAATAAATAATTTAATAATAAGTCAAACAGTTTTTATAATTCCACCACCACCCCAGTAAATAATTACTAGCATGTTACACGTGCATTGCACGGTCAAAGTTTTTTTTTTTAATCGCATAGAAGACTTTAAGTATAATTACTTTTGAATGATTTATAATAATTAGATAAGTGATCTTATATAGATAGAGTTGGGTAGTATATATTCATAATCACATATTTTTCTTTTAACAAATTAGTACTAAAAACATATAAAAGCTGACTAATAAATAGATTATTAACGGAAGTAATGCACTTTTTACATTATGAACAGTTTTCTTATACACAACATTTGTAGTTTTGCTACTACATTTTTCTTATCATTGCAAATCAAGATTTCTATAACGTTAGGATAAGTTGTCCACTCTTGATATTGCAACGTAGAATTGACTGTGAATGAGTACTCACTTCTTCAAAAAGAGTTTAATATAAGAAAGAGACTGCACTTAATTTTAATAGACCGTCTTCGCATATGAAATAATCAAAGGAAATTTTTATCATTGGAACTTATACTCGAATGCAAAAGTATTTTCAATGTTTATAAATGAATTCTCCAATTAATTTTTTCTCAAATATCGAATGTTAAATGTTTTTTTTATTAATTTCAATTAATGAGATTTATTAATGATTAATTTGATTTGGTTTGAAATATATTATCATGAATTAAGTTTTTATATGTTACAAATAAAAGAATCGTCAAATAAGTTTATAATATTCCTATTGCAGACACTTTGCTTATTAATATTTAGTATTTAGTGATTTTATTTAATATACCTCCGAATATTTACAATTAATTTGATACATAAACACCTAAACACATTTACCATTTACACACAAAAAAGAAGAATTATATTCAAAATCAACAAAACTAGACTATCCCTTAAATTGTTAGCACATTAAACAACAACAACAACAACAACAACAACAAAACACACACACATTAAAAACAATGCAGTAAAAGATATTTTTAAAAAAATGCATCGAAAATAAAAATAATTGCAATCAAGTAGATTGTTTAATGGTGTTTCATTCTTATTGGAACTTAATATTTAAATAATTAATCATGGTAAAAGTGTATCCTTGAATTCTGAGTAGAAAACAATTTTTTTAATTGCTATTTGAAAATGAAGGGAAAAAATGATTGATCTTTCCATAAATATCAAAAATCGAAAATCTAAAGAAATATATTAATCTTTAATTAGATTGCCTTTTTTTTTAATTAATTGTGTTTTAATCATTACTATATTTTCAATATTTTTAAATTACATTTCAAGTTATTTATTTCAATAAATAAGGAATGAAAAATAATTTCAATGTTTATAAATGAATTTTTTGATTATTTTTCTTCTTAATAACAAATGATAAATATTTTATTACTTTTGAGCAAGAGCCTTTTTTTATTATTTTTGAATTCATTGTGAATTTACCATTCTTATGAAATAATGCAGTATTGACGAGTGCCTTTAGATTGATTCATGTCTGTGGTGTGGCATCAGTTGAGATATAATTATTATGAGATTTTAAACCAGTTTTTTTGCAGTTGCTGATTTTTAATATTTGTTTTGTATTTCTTTATACAGATTGGTTCAACTACAGTTCGGAAATGATAAATATTTATGCTTGGTAGTTGGAAGTTTTATTTGTGTCCTCTTGGATGATCTTTATAAAGAATGATATTATGGGTTTATGTGTTCATAATACATGGTCACAAATTCTTTTTATAGGTTTAAGTCACTGAGATTTTTGTTTTTGACCTTAAGATTGTCTAAAATCTTAGGCATTTATGTTTCTAAGATAATTAATGTGAATGATTATTGTTAAAATGCCTTTTTTATCTCGAGATATTTTTTGATCCTGATAAAGATACTTTAAATAGAAAGAAATCTATTTGGAAGGATAATTTAAATATAACAAATACTGTAATTTATAAAGAATTCTTTCAAATATTGAAAATGAACGATTTTTTTGTTATTCGTTTGAATTTTATTTAGTAAATTTGTAATTAAATTGTTTTATAAGTCTTGTGTATCACACGAATATTATTTAATAATATATTCAATATACAAAATTCCAGAATACCACGGTCATCCACGACCAGCTGTATGTCGCGATTTCTCGAGTTATGAGTGGTAAAGGCTGAACTTTATATGCTGCGGTTTAAGATGCTATCATTGTGAATAAGACAGTTATTGTAGTGTACAAGGAAGTTTTTCAAAATTTAAAGTGAACAAATTTTTTTTTCCCGTTGTATCAATAACTCACTTTGTGAAGTTAACTTTTTTTGGAAAAATTCCCATATAGACCATTAGTGAAATGTTTTTTCCCAAATAGGCCATTGAAATCTCAACTTCCCATTTAATCCAAAAATTATATAAAAGTACTAAATTACCCTTTATAAATATTTTATTTTGTTCTTCAAAAATTCAGAACTACTCGTGTAAATTGACGAACTACTCATGTAAATTCAGAACTACTCGTTTAAATTCAAAACTATTTGTGTAAATCGACGAACTACTCATGTAAATTCAGAACTACTCGTGTAAACTTCAGAATTACTCATGTAAATTCAGAACTACTCATGTAAATATCAAAACTATTCTCCAAAAATTCAGAACTACTCGTGTAAAATTCAGAACTATTCGTGTAAATTTTAAACCTACTCGAAAAATTCAGAACTACTCGATTAAATTTCAAAACTATATCATATAATTGATCGGTCAAGTTCCAAACTACATAGAAAATAATCATACTACATTGAGAAATTYTATACTACATTAAGAAATTTCATAAGATACACTTTCATCAACTCCAACTTCAACATTAATGGCATACCTAACCCAAACTACATAGAATTCATTTTCAAATCTAAATTACATATTCCAAAGTACTAATTTAAATCCAGAATACATAACACAGAATTCCAAACTACTTAAACAGTTTGTAATTATAAAACGGCAGAGTAGTTTGTAATTATCCAAACTACTTATACAAAACAACTTATCTAAACTACCTCACCAACATATTGCAAACTACCTAAACCGCTAGAGCCTGCATACATCAGAAGCTAGAACTTTAGTTTCATCTTCGCACTCCAACAAAGCTTGCACCACAGAGGCCATTGTTGGCCTTTTATTCCTATCTTCTTCAACACAAGAAACACCTATCTCAATCAAAACTGCCGCCTGCTTTCTGCTAAATTCCCCCTCCAATTTCGAATCCACAACACTTTCCACCCAATCCTAACCCCCAAACTCAATATTTTTTTTCATTTTCTGCACAAATTTCATAAGCCCATTTTCCTGCTCATCATCATCCCAATTCCAAACCCTAATCCCCCTCACCATCTCCAAATTCACCACCCCAAACCCAAAAACATCGACTTTCGCAGTAATCGGATGGTTCAGTGCCCATTCCGGCGCCATGTACCCTTTCGTCCCCCGAATTCTAGAAAATTCTGAACTAGGCCCTTCTCTCTGAGTCAATCTCGCCAGCCTGAAATCAGCGATCTTGGGCTGAAATTCACCGTCTAGAAGTATATTCTCGGGCTATCAGCCCGAAATCCTTTCTCGCCGCTGCAGCTGGCGGAGTCTCCGGTCTCAGCCTATGGAGTCTGGATGTGAAAGAAAAATGAAGGAATAGCGAGTTATTGGAGAAGGTTCCTCCATTAGTGGCCATCGTTTTCCAGCGTTGGACGGCGGCGAGAGGATGGGCTGGGTAGGTTTCGTGATATTGGGAATCTTGGGAGGGAAATTGATGGTGTGGGTTGAGATATACTAATTAGGTTTATATATATTAATTATTTATTTTTTTAAGGTGTAAGGGTAGTTTTGTAAGTTTAAATGTAATTTTTGATTAAATGGGAAGTATTTGGTTTATATGGGAATAAAAAAAATCAATGGATTAAACGGTATATGGGGATTATGTTTTAGTAGTATTCGGGAATTTTCCCTTTTTTTTATATATATAAATCTTATATTTCTATGCATTCGTTCGATATGCCCACGTAATACGCCGATTTCCAAACTAGTTAATCTTTAATTAGATTGCATTTTTTAAAATTAAATATGATTTTAATTATTAATATATTTTCAATACTTTTAAATTACTTTTCAATTTATTTATTTCAATAAATAACGAATGCAAAATAATTTCAATATTTATAAATGATTTTTTTTCTTCTTAAATAACGAATGATAAATATTTTTTGGAATATATGTTAACCTCAATCAAGGAGATTGATTAATAATTTTGATCTAGTTAATGAGATTTCAAATCATTCATTGAAGGCAAACACTAATATTAGGCCAGATTAACGGGTCATGACCCGTTAGGCCATCTGACCCGTTAGGCCATCTGACCCGATACTATAATATATTGGTTTTTGTAATGTGATGTATTGGTTTTTTACTGTAAAGTATTGGTTTTTCATAAATCTCTTACCCGTGCTATAATGTATTGGTTTTTGTACTATGATGTATTTGTACTACAATGTATTGATTTTTTATTATAATGTACTTGTTTTTTCACTATAAATTTTGGCCTAACGGATGATCCGTTAGTCTGGCCTAACAAGAGTGTTGCCCTTCATTGAAATATGATATGATATATTAATTAATTTTAATTTAAATATGGATAGTGAATCAATTCTTAAAAACACATTCAAATATTAATAACCCATTAATGCAAAATGCTCATAACCTATGTGTCTGATTCGTATGCTTTGTTTGACAAATAAAAAATTCTGGTGCTTCATTTTCTTATGTGTCATCCGAGCCTAATATTTACCTAATTTAATAATTTTATTTTTATAATGTCTTACCTAATTTAATTCTTTTATTATATTTTTCCTTATTCAATATTTTCCTTTGATTCTCATAATAAAAAAATATAAATAAGTAATATATAATTAGTAGATAAGGACCGCTTTCTTCTGCATGGAATATCCCCGGCAATTGGAATTTCGTTCCACTTGGAAAGGGATATTTTAGTATTTCTTTCGCTCTCACTGAGGACTGGAATCGAGCGTTTACCAAGACGGCCTGGAAGATTGGCTCATCTACTCTTAGGCTCTTCCTATGGACCCTGGATTTCAACCCTTATAAGGTGCCTTCGGCTTCCTCTCAGGTTTGGGTTCGCATATATGAATTGCCCATTGAATACTTGGAACGATCTTTTATTTTGAATATTGCTAGGACTGTTGGGACTCCCTTGCAAATAGATGAACGTTCCCTTAATGGCTTTGTCGGCCACTTTGTACGTGTGTTGGTTTAGTTGAATCTTGATCGTACCCTTCTTGAAACGGTCATGATTGAGCGTGAGGGGTATTGCGGTTATATTTCGCTAAGTTACGAGAACCTACTGGATTTCTGTTCGTTTTGCAAATCAGTGGGGCACCTTGTTGGTTCTTGCTCGGCTCGCAAAACTCGTACCACTCAGAATGTGGATAGCGACGATTGGCAGACGGTTAACACCAGACGCCTTCGTCGGCGTTCTATTTCTCGGGATTCGATGGTCCACACCCATATGGAACACCGTCCAGGTTTCAGTCCCTACTACTACTTCTGCTCTGACCACTTCCAATGTTTTTAACGAATTACAGTCTGATCTCGGACCTGAGTCACAACTCACTTCCCGGTGGTCCGTAACAGTACAGATTCCACCTGGATCCTTCGACGGCTTCCCTACCTTGGAGGGCCTAATTCGAGGTCCGAGTCCGAACCGTTACCTGCTCCCGTCTCGTGAACATGGCTCCTATAGCCGCCGATAACTCTTGTTACTTCTTCTGGTTTGGAAGGGCAGGATTACCATACTGCTTCTGAGCCTTCTGACAGTGGCTCAGACAAGGGTGAGAAACTAACTGCGCAGCTCTGCAGTGAAGAACCAACCAACCATTTGCAATTGGTTGAGATAGTTTGTGACACCTCTCGACAGCTTGTACTTTATGAGGAACCTGCTTCTTCGAGCAAGAGTGTTGTTGATCAGTGATTAACACATATTTGTCGTTATTTTCAGTAGTATTTTAGCTTGTTTTTTCTATTTGTTTTTGATATAAGTTGTATGATTTAAGCTTAATTTCATATTTTCACAGTTCCAGTTTATTTTACCGTATTTTGATCGTAATTGATGGCAATTAGGTGATATTTCGTTGTTTTTTCACCTTATAGCTAAGTAACCGGAAGAGTTCAGTGCATAATTAGATGAAGTTAATGTTCAAGAAATGGAGAACCGACCTTTCCGGTGAACGAGTAGCAAAGAGATAGAGAACTGAGGAAGACGCTCTGTTGCGTTGACTGACGCGAGCGTCAACGCCACGTCGACGCGAGCCATGATCTGCGTCCAGTCGACGCAAGGGCCGACGCACCGTCGACGCAACTTGCTGAAGCGTCGACTGAAGGAGCGTCAGTCGACGCACCGTCGACGCAACTTGGCTGAAGCAATTGACTGAAGGAGCGTCATTCGACGCACCTTGCTGAAGCGTCGACTGAAGGAGCGTCAGTTGACGCACCATCGACGAAACTTGCTGAAGCGTCGACTGAAGGAGCGTCAGTCGACGCACCGTCGACGCAACTTGCTGAAGCGTCGACTGAAGGAGCGTCAGTCGACGCACTGTTGACGTAATTCTCTGAGGCGTCGATCCATGACCGCGTCATTCGACGTACCCAGCCCTGCCGATGCGCACACCCAGGCAGCAGGCGACGCTGAGCACCAGCACGCATTAGTCGACGCACCGTCAACGCGGCGGCCCAGAATCGGGAATTTAGGGTTTCTTATGGTCCAAGTTAAGGGAGTTCTATATAAACCCTCCTAAGTCCGTCCCAAAAGGATATACCTCTCACCCATACTCTGAATATTCGATCTTTTGGTTCGAAACAACACCATCCACATCCATATAACAACAATTGATCAAGATCTAAGATTCGAGGATCGCCAAGCTCCAACCGTCTGTTCGTGATTCGTTCTTCGACCAAGATCAACCACCTCTCCCGGATTAGCTGGAGAATTTACTACGCTTTCTAGTTTAATAAGTACTCTAAACACTGTATTCGTTTTCGTAGTTTAATTTATGCAATTAAGTAGCTGCTTTTCAATAATTGTTTTTGAATTGTTTCATGCTTAGAACCCTAGATACTTTTGGTATTTAATTCGTAATCTTAGTTTAATTAATGATTGGTTATCATTCTCATTTAGTTAATTCATTTCGTTTACATTGCGTTCTAGATAATTGCTATTCGTTTATGCTAATTGATCTCGTTTAAGTTCTAGATTAATTTCTTTAGTTTACATGTTCTAGTTGCTGAATTAAAATACCTAGTTTTAATTATTGTTCATGTGTTTTAAATTTCTAGATAATCAAAACAATCAACCTCCCCCCCCCCCCCCCCCCCCAATTTGTATGTGTTATTGTGTTGAAAAAATTATTTAAAATTCCGATTGTATGTTCCTCGAGAGACGACTCGAGTCAAGTTGCCAAACTACTTGCAACCCCGTTCTCTTGCGGGCAAGCTATTGATCTTTTGACAAATTTTCATAAGTAGGCAACACAAAAGCTTGAATCAAAATTTTGGCGCCGTTGCCGGGGAACAAAACAAAGGTTTCAAAAATATGTTTGTTCATTTTTATTTTTATTGTAGTCATTTATTTATATAATTGTTTCTCTAGTCGATGCGTTTAATTTGCTGTTAAGTTAATGCAAGGTCGTAGATCACTTAGGCTCGAACTTGCACCATTCATCGACAACGTTCATTGTTCGAATCAAGTGAGACCACCTCACTCATCCACAAGTGAATCGTCTGCCACGACTGATTTTATTTGTGATCCGATTCCGGAAACGATGTTGCGACTAGACAACCATGCCCACAACAACGAGGACGATCAACCACCAAGGCATCCACCCGTGCAACAAAGAAATGGGTACGGGAGTGAGCCAATTCGTCCCGACGGACCAGTACAACCTCAAGCGTACTGGGAAAATATTCAACGAAACGTAATAGACCAGAATGACGGCCAAAGAAGAGGAGATAATCGCTATCGCCACATTCCAGACGACTATTCTGAGAGATCTTACCATGGCGACGAGCGGGTCAATGATTGGCTCGCAAATGACGGGTACCATGAGAGAAATGAATACGCGAGGCCAAATAACCAAGAAAGATACCAACGGGAGGCGCGCGAACCAGGACAAAGAGAGTTCACGACCCCTCAAGTGGGTCCCTATAGTTCGACAATTGTGTTGGGTAGAACTGCGAGAGACTTCGAGTTGAAACCTCATATCATCAACAACCTCCCGACATTTCACGGCCTTGCCAACAAAGATCCACTGACGTTCCTAAAGGAGTTCTATGCCGAAGTTAGTAGGATTCCATCTCCGGGGCTTCATCACGAAGACCTTCAAATGGTGTGTTTTCCGAGTTGCATGAAGGACAAAGCCAAGTCTTGGCTACTATCACTGGAACCGAGATCTCTGGTCGATTGGCCCATGGTGAGCGACATTAATCAGTACTACTCAGCTCAGATGACGGGACACATAAGAAGACAAATAGCCAACTTTGTCCAGCAAGACAGGGAGTTGTTTCACGAAGCATGGGAACATTTCGAATCTCTGTTGCAAGCCTGCCCCCATCATCACAACTCTCCGGGAATGGTGAATCAACTCTTCTATGAAGGACTTATAGATTCTTACAAGAATAACGTAGAGGTAGCTGATGGGGGAGATTTTGGGAACTTGACAGCGATGGCGGCCAAGCAACTATTTGAAAGAATGAGCGAAAAGTCGAGGCAAACAAGCTCTCAACCACGAAAGATAAGGGTTAACGAGGCATCTGAGGTGCCAAGTAACGAGACCTTCGAGGCATGCAACCGTTGTGGAGAGGAAGGGCATTTGGGGGATTCATATACAATGGGGTATCATGAAGATACCGACGCTGAAGCGCACGCCATCAAAGATTAATTACGCAACATAGATCTTCCAACCTATGAGCACAAGCCTCAGACAAATCCCAAATTTAATGCAAATCGTAACTCTCCTTACTTAAAATAGGCCCCTGAAAATCCACATTTCACCCCAGCACAAACTAAATCAACACAGCCATCACCGAGCAAATCAGCTGGGCCGACACCTAATCCTATACAGCCGAACGATCAGCTGCTAATTTGGCAACAGAACCAAGTCACCGAGACACTCAGAAACAGGGATGGACTGACAAATCTGACCACTCAAGTTAATAAGCAAGGAGAGATCTTGGATGACCTATCTAAGAGCGTGAAGAACTTAGAGAAAATGATGGGCCAAATGGCGACATTCATGGCCAAACATGACAATGAAAAGGGGAAGTTTCCGAGCCAACCCGAGCAAGCTTCTGCGGTTCATATTTTACGAAGTGGGAAGACGATAGATAATGGAGTCGAAGAAGAGAACGAAGAGGACAATAATATTGCAAATGAGGGGCTACCTACGAACAATGACTCTAAACCGGTTGACCAAATGCATAGGTCACCAAATCCTTACATTCCTGGGTCATTAAAAGGGAAGTCCCCAAATCAAGTACCCACTCCTGTAACAGATGACGATTCCACCAAGTCTCCGACTCAGCAACCGAAGGCATTGCCAATCACTATTCAAGACAAGGTTCCTTTCCCAAGTCGCCTACGCCCAACCAAAGAGAATAAAAAGTTCATGGAACTTTTCAATCTACTTAAAAACGTCAACATTAATCTCCCTCTGTTAGACGTAATCAAGACGATGCCCGCATACGTGAAATTTTTCAAGGAATTAGTCGTGAGGGAACGGCGTCTAGAGACACTTCAGCAAGTTAAGTTAATAAAGAAGGTGAGCGCCATATGCAAAGGGCCTCTACCCAAAAAGGAGAGAGACCCCGACAGTTTCTGCATAACCATCACCTTGGGAAACGGACAGACAACACGAGGCATGCTTGACCTTGGAGCAGGAATCAATTTGATGCCTTATTCCCTTTATAAGGAATTCGATTTGGGGACAATGAGACCAACGACGATGCAGCTACAATTGGCGGACCGATCAATTAGAAAACCACTTGGCATAGTCGAGGATGTTCTAGTTCAAGTTGGCGAGCTTGTGATTCCAGTCGATTTCGTCATACTAGATGTTGGCGAGGTTCCGAAGGAGGGCACTGAACATACTATTTTGCTTGGTCGACCATTTATGTCCACTTCTCGTACACTAATTGACGTACACAAATGGAGGATGACCTTATCCGTGATGGGCGAGACAATCACATTTTCGCTGAAAGATATCCACAACACTCCTTCGCCATACATGAATGAAGATTTCTCATTTGTTGACCCGATTGCCTCCTGTGTTCACGATCTTAAAGGGATCACGGTGCTAGATGAGTTAAGCGTCGAGGACGACACGAAATTTTTGAACAGGGTGACCGAGCTGTTAGAGATAGATTTGAATGAGATCGACGAAGACCACGAAGAGGTTGACGATTTTGATGAAGAATTGTGTGAAATAGCCACTGCACCCGAACTTGGTCCAAAGATGGAGTTAAAGCCGCTACCGAGCCACTTGAAGTATGTTTTCCTTGAGCCCAACGAAACGAAACCAGTCATCATATATTCGGCCTTGTCGGAACACGAGGAGAAGGAATTAGTTGCGGTATTAAGAAACCACAAGGAGGCAATAGGATGGAGCATCAGCGACATCAAAGGAATAAGCCCCGTGACTTGCATGCATAGAATCGAGATGGAACCCGATGCCAGGCCTGTGAGGGACAGTCAACGGAGACTGACACCAACGCTTTATCAGGTGGTTAAGAAAAAAAATTTTAAACTTAAAGACGAAGGAATCATTTTCGCTATCTCCGACAGCAAATGGGTAAGCCTAATTCATGTGGTTCCAAAGAAAGGAGGCATCACCATCACCGAAAATGCAAAGGGTGAGATAGTTCCAACCCGAATAACTACTGGATGGCGTATGTGCATTGATTATAGGAAGTTAAATGCGGCCACTCGTAAGGATCATTTTCCTCTATCGTTCATTGACCAACTTCTCGACAATCTTGCGGGACACGAATTCTACTGCTTTCTAGATGGCCTTTCGGGCTATTATCAAGTGGCCATTGCTCCGGAAGATCAGATCAAGACAACGTTCAAATGCCCCTTTGGCACATTCGCTTTTCGAAGAATGCCCTTTGGCCTGTGCAACGCACCGGCGACTTTTCAAAGGTGCATGCTCTCAATTTTCAGTGATTTTATTGATGATTTTCTTGAAGTATTTATGGATGATTTTTTGATTTTTGTGTCATCTTTTGATAATTGTTTATCTAATTTGTCAAGAGTTCTAGAACGATGCATTGAGAAAAATCTAACTTTGAGTTGGGAGAAATCCCATTTTATGGTAAAAAGTGGCACTGTTCTAGGCCATGTTGTTTCTAGAAAGGGGCTGGAGGTTGATAAGGCAAAAATTGATGTAATTGAAACCCTCCCTCCGCCTCGAGATGTTAAAGGAATTAGGAGTTTTCTTGGTCATGCAGGTTTTTATAGACGTTTTATCAAAAACTTTTCAAAAATAAGTTGTCCACTTTGCAACTTATTGACCTTAGATACTCCTTTCATTTTTAATGAAGAACGTTTGAATGCGTTTAATGATTTAAAGCGAGTCTTACGTCTGCCCCTCTGGTTGTTGCTCCCGACAGGACCTTACCCTTTGAAATTATGTGCGATGCCTCTAATGAGGCGGTGGGGTCTGTTTTGGGACAACGTGTGGAAAAATTGCTTAGTGTCATTTATTATGCTAGTTATATGCTAAATGATGCTCAACGTAATTATACCACAACTGAAAAAGAATTACTGGCATTCGTATTTTTGCTTGACAAATTTAGACCGTATATAGTTGGAGCTAAGGTAATTGTACACACTGATCATGCTGCTTTACGCCATTTGTTTTCCAAACCACAAAGTAAGCCACGCCTTATTAGGTGGATTTTGTTGCTACAAGAATTTGATGTGGAAATAAAAGATAGACGGGGTGTGAAAATGTTGTGGCGGATCACTTGTCTAGAATGATAATTGAGGAGAATGAGGGGGAGAAATTTATGATTAACGATCTTTTTCCTTATGAAAATGTTTTTAATCTTGAGCAATTAATTACCCCTTGGTACGCTGATATTGTGAATTATCTTGTTTGCAAAATAGTGCCTAACCATTTATCCTACCAAGAACGGAAGAGATTTTTGAGTAAATGCAGGGACTACTTTTGGGATGATCCCGATGTTTTCAAACGCTGCAAGGATGGTCTAAATAGGAGATGCATTCCGAACGACGAAATGGGGAGCATTCTCCAATTTTGCCATGACCATGGAGGGCATTTTGGAGCTCAAAAGACGGCGTTTAAAGTGTTACAAGCCGGATTTTATTGGCCGAGTTTATTTGCTGATGCGTTTGAATATTGCAAAACTTGTGACAACTGCCAACGTACCGGAAACATAGGGAAGCGAGACAAAATGCCACAGGTACCTAACCAAGTGGTAGAGATTTTCGATGTATGGGGGATAGACTTTATGGGACCTTTCCCTAAGAGTGGAGATTTTGAGTACATCCTTGTTGGTGTCTACTACGTATCAAAATGGCTGGAAGCAATCCCTACTCGAAAAGCTAATGCAGAAGTTGTTCTCAAATTCCTCCAAGAAAATATTTTCAGTAGATTCGGGGTGCCGAAATCGATAATAAGTGATGGAGGAAGCCATTTTTGTAACAAAGCTTTTGCAAAGCTGATGATAAAATATGGGGCCCGACACAAGGTAGATAAGCCTTACCACCCTCAAACGTCTGGTCAAGTCGAAACGAGCAACCGTCAAATTAAAGCCATCCTCGAGAAAACAGTCGGGCCGAGTGGAAAGGATTCGGCATTCAAACTTGTCGACGCACTGTGGGCATACCGAACAGCCTACAAGACGGTGCTTGGAATGAGCCCTTTTCGCCTAATCTATGGGAAAGCTTGCCATTTGCCCGTTGAGATAGAACATCGAGCTAGTTGGGCAATTCGGAAACTGAACATGAATTATAATGAGGCTGGCGAGTACAGGAAGTTGGACCTAACTGAATTTGAGGAAATAAGGAATGAGTCCTATGATACTGCATGGAGGCAAAAGAAGATGACCAAAGTCTACCATGATCGGAAACTCGTCAACAAGCAATTGGAGGTAGGTAAGTTAGCTCTAGTCTTTAACTCATGATTTAAACTTTTTCCAGGGAAACTAAAATCAAAATGGAGTGGACCGTTCATGATAAAAGAGATCAACGAGTTTGGAGCTGTAACCCTTTACGATGAAAAACGAAAAGCAACATTTCAAGTTAATGGGCACCGCATTAAATTGTACCGTGACAGAGTGATAACAAATCAAGATCGCGAAGTGTGGGCGATGGTGGACCCACCTCCGATGGCAAATTAATCACGGCACAGTTACGTCGAGCAAACGACGTTAAAAGATGCGCTTCTTGGGAGGCAACCCAAGCTACTATATTTTCTTTATTTTGATTTTCTTTTATTTTAGTTATTTCTTTTTTCTACTTTTTGTAAGTGTTTGAACAGGATTTAGGTTCAGATAAGATTAATTCATCATTTGAAGAATGAAAGATTTGCATGTTAACTAGCCTGCAGCCGCATCGACTAACGCGGGAACGACGCTACCTGGGCGCACGCGTCGACTGATGCAGCGTCGACGCGGCGTCAACGCCACCTGTGCGCGTGAGCACATTTTTGTGATCCATGGTTAAAAATCATTTAGGAGAGGGGGTAATCGCTGGAATACGAACGGTAAAAACTTGTCGCCCACCTGCTGACGCGAGCGTCGATGCTCCATCGACGCGGGTGATGATCCGCGTCAGTCGACGCCATGTCGACGCTGCCTGCGCACGGCGGCCGGCTGCCCTGGGTGGAAGCGATGCTTTTCAATAGCCGTTTTGTTCAAACAACAACCTTTGGTTCCGTCATTTGCTGAAGAGCCGTGGCAATGATTTAATAAGTTTATTATTGCTGATAACGTTATTTTTCATTTTATTTTTATTTTGGTTGTTATGTTTTGAGGACGAATCCATTCACGCGGCTCTGGGAACGTGAAATTGCGCAACTTCAATGAAAAAGACTCGACCATTCATTTTCAGGGACGTTTTCTTACCCCTTCCTCGTTTGAATTGCTTTTATTTATATTTTTGGCAATCAGGGGATTGCCGAGTTTTTAAGAGGGGTGGATGGTTGAGTGTGATTGAAATTTGTGCGCAATTTTTAAATTTTCACGTGATTGTTTGCTATTTCTGCGCTAAATTGTGTTTGTATAGCATGCCTGTCTAAGTTAGTTATATATGATTTGATGTTCCTGTCCTTTGAGGGTGTATAAGTGCATAAAATTTTCAAATATTATTTATATATTGTAAATGGTACTTGGACGCAATTGATTTCGCAAAACCTTAAAAGCAGCGTCAATTCAAAAGAAAAAAAATTTATGCAAAAAGCCAGTAAGTAGCCTGAGTGTTTATCATCTTTCCATGTACCTTAATGAGTTTTGATTTGAGATCTCTTTGAAACCACTGTGTGTAGTTGACTTGGAAAATGAGGTTAAGGCACAGAAAAAACCCTATTTCCGGCCATACCCATATATTTTTAGCCATTAAAAATTCCGAATGAGCCAATCATAGCCAAATAATCCATTTCCATTAGCCACGAGTGATTTTTGAGTCCACCCCTACAACCCATTAAAAGCGTGGGGTAGGAGTTAGTAATTTTTATTGGTTATTAGTGTTTTGGAGTTTTTATAAGGGATTTATGAAATTTTTGCAATAAGGATCACCATCCTTCAATAAAAGAAAAGTAGAAAGACCCCATAAAACAGAATTAGAGGGGGATAAAAAAAAGAGAGAAAAAGAAAATAAGAAGGATGGTGAATGGTGTTAGTCATTGCCTACGCGCTAATAAAGGCTTGTGTTTATTATTTATTTTATTTTATGAGCCTATTGTTTAGAAGGCATGAGTTGTGTAAGAAGCGTGTTATGAGCCTCAATTGTGTTTAAGTGGTTCGAGCAAAAGTCAGTTTAGAGTTACGAGTTGGGAAATTGCCTAAGTTTAAAGGCTACGTTATGAGTGTTTAGTGAGGTTTTTATCCTTGAACGAGGTTAAGCGTATTGCTCCTTGATTAGAATAGGTTTGGTGAGTTATTGATCACGTTAGATCGTGAGTTAGCCACACGACTTATATATTCCATACCCGTCCAAAAAGCCTTACGTTACAACCCGAAAAGACCTTTTCCGATTCTTTGTTCGATAACACACTTAATTTGCAATTGAAAAGAGATTGATTTCTGGTGCTTGTTTATTGTGCTTGTATTTGTATGATTTGAGCGTATACACGTCCTATGAAGGAAATACTCGAGTGCTGGAGCGTACACCCCTATATATATTTCCCTTTTGTGAGGATGCATGAATTCGATTTTGAAGCAACAATGTTATACGGGTGGAGTGTTTGAAGTTGCATTGCATTTACCTATATTTTCAAAATTATTTAAGTAGCATAGCACGACTCATTGCTTGGACTGATTTTCATTTCTTGCTATAATTTGAATCTATCGCTTGTTCGAGGACGAACAAACCAATTAATCGTGGGGTAGTTGATTAGCACATATTTGTCCTTATTTTCAGTAGTATTTTAGCTTGTTTTTCTATTTGTTTTTGGTATAAGTTGGATGATTTAAGCTTAATTTTGTATTTTCATAGTTCCAGCTTATTTTACCGTATTTTGATCGTAGTTGATGCAATTAGGTGATATTTCATTGTTTTTCACCTTACAGCTAAGTAACCGTAGAGTTCAGCGCATAATTAGATGAAGTTAATGTTCAAGAAATGGAGAACGAGCTTTCCGGTGAACGAGTAGCAAAGAGATAGAGAAACTGAGGAAGACGCTCTGTTGCGTCGATTGACGCGAGCGTCGACGCCCGTCGATGCGAGCCATGATCCGCGTCAGTCGACGCAGGGCCGACGCACCATCGACGTAACTTGCTGAAGTTTCGACTGAAAGAGCGTCAGTCGACGCACTGTCGACGCAACTTGCTGATGCGTCGACTGAAGGAGCGTCAGTCGACGCACCGTCGATGCAACTTGTTGTAGCGTCGACTGAAGGAGCGTCAGTCGACGCAATTCTCTGAGGCATCGATCCATGACCGCTTCAGTCGACGCACCCGCCTTGCCGATGCGCATACCCAGACAGCAGCGACGCCGAGCACAAGCACGCGTCAGTCGATGCACTGTCGATGCACCGTCGACGCGGCGGCCCAGAATCGGGAATTTAGGGTTTCTTATGCTCCAAGTTAAGGGAGTTCTATATAAACCCCCCTAAGTCCGTCCCAAAAGGATATACCTCTCACCCATACTCTGAATATTCGATCTTTTAGTTCGAGAACAACACCATCCACATACATATAACAACAATTGATCAAGATCGAAGATTCGAGGATCGCCAAGCTCCAACCGTCTGTTCGTGATTCGTTCTTCGACCAAGATCAACCACCTCTCCGGATTAGCTGGAGAATTTACTACGTTTTCTAGTTTAATAAGTACTCTAAACCCTTTATTCATTTTCGTAGTTTAATTTATGCAATTAAGTAGCTGCTTTTCAATAACTATTTTTGAATCGTGCTTAGAACCCTAAATACTTTTGGTATTGAATTCGTAATCTGAGTTTAATTAATGATTGGTTATCATTCTCGTTTAGTTAATTCATTTCTTTTACATTGCATTCTAGATAATTGTTGTTCGTTTATGCTAATTGATCTCGTTTAAGTTCTAGATTAATTTCTTTAGTTTACATGTTCTAGTTGCTGAATTAAAATACCTAGTTTTAATTATTGTTCATGTGTTTTAAATTTCTGATAATCAAAACAATCACCCCCCCCCCAATGTTATGTGTTATTTTGTTGAACAAACTATTTAAAATTCCGATTGTATGTTCCTCGAGAGACGACTCGAGTCAAGTTGCCAAACTACGCGCGACCCCGTTCTCTTGCGGGTAAGCTATTGATCTTTTGACAAATTTTCATAATTAGGTAACACAAAAGCTTGAATCAATCAGGTAGCCATGGGTTCCTCAGATAAGGTCTCTCCTTCAGCGCAACATACTCCAATAGTTTGTCTTGCTCATGATGAAGGTATTATAGTGGACGAGTCGGACTTTGGCAGCCAACATCGCACCCCTATTTTTCGTAAACTTGCCACTGATCGGGAATTAATTGATATAATTAAAAAATTACAACATGAGTCTTCTACTCCTTTCATTATCAACGATCCAAAATCCTCTCCTACCCTACACCTTATGGATATTGCTTCTGGACAATATTGGGCGGATATGGTTGAAGACGAAGCTTATACTCCTTTACGCAAAGTTTCAAAGAGTTCTCTTAAGCGGGAATTTCTTATGAAGCTCTAGTTTCTTTCTTTTTCTTTTCCTTTTCATTGTTTGCTATGTACTCGGACACTTTTTCTCCTTTTTTAATAAAAGCGCCGCAACTTATTTAAAAAAAAAATTAGTAGATAAGATCTAAATTAGTTATTTTAATTAAAGGTTAAATTACATGTGAAAAAAAAATTTAATTACAAAAAAACTTTATTATAAAAATAATTAAATAAGTTTTAATCATAATAGAATTTAAAATAACTTTATTTTTAGAGTTTCAAATATTCTATATAGGTAAAAATATGAGTTATTTAAAATAATATAAGTATGTAACTAAATACTAATAATTAATAAACATTGATTAGACACCAGTAAAATGCGACACGGGTTGAGAGTATAACAGCTTTTGAATATCTTAAAGTATGTAACGAATAATTATTAATGAATTTATTCTAAACATTAATATATAAGAATATTTAATAATTATTATTATTAAAATAGATATTAGACACGGGTTTAGAATGTGACGTCTTTTAAATTTTTGTAAGTATTTAACTAAGATTATTAATGAATTCAATTTATATATCAAATAAAAATTATTTAATAATTACAATAATTAGTAAATAGATTAGACATGTACAAGACATGGATTGAAAATACATTATTTTAATTTTTTATTTTAGATTTAAAATTTATTAATTATCACAAAAAAATAAATCATATTTATCTTTTGATTAGTCCCTTGTAATGCACGGGTGTTAAAGAAGTATATATTGATTCAAAATTCTCCTAATCTATGTGTCTGCTTCATATGTTTCGCTTGGATAATAAAACAATTTGGTGATTCGATTGCTTATGTGTCATCCGAGTCTAATATATACCTAATTTAATATTTTTTTAATTATGTCTTGCCTAATTTAATATTTTATTTTTATTGTATTTAGCCTAACTTAATAGTTTTCTTTTCTTATATTTGATCTAATCCAATAATTTACTTTTATACTCCCAATATAAAAATATAAATATGTCATGTATAATTAGTAGAATAAAACCTAAATTAATTATTTTAATTATAATATAAATTACATATGAAATAATTTTAATTACAGAACAACTTATTTATGAAAATAATTAAATGAATTGTATTTGTAATAAAAGTTGAAATAATTTAATTTTGAAATCATGAATATTTTGTATAGGTAAATTATGATATATTTGCAGTGATTGGAGTATGTAACTAAATATTAGTGATGAATTCAATCTAAATATAAAAAGAAATAAAATTATATACTTATAATAAAATAATAATATTTATTAGACAATGACACAATGTGAGAAGGCTTGAGAGCATAACACATTTTGAATTTTTCAAAGTATATAAATATAATTATTAACAAGATTAATCTCTACATAAAAATATAAAATGAGTTAATAGTAATTAATTAATATAGATTAGAAACGGGTTGAGAATCTAACATCTTTTGAATTTTTATAAATATGTAAATATAATTATTGACGAGTTTAATCTAAATATTAAAATATAATATTAATTAATAAGTATAATAATTAATAAATTAAACAGGGCACGGGTTGAGAACACATTGTTTTACAATTTTTTATTTTAAATTTAAGAATATCATTTTCACAAATATTTTTCATATTTAACTTTTTATAAATTCCGTGTAATACACGGGTGTTGAAGTGTAGTTTTTCGTGGTTTTGAAAATAAAGGTTCATTTGGCTTGGTATTATCGGAGATCAATTCAATTGTAAGTTTCAAAGTGTTTCAAGTTTTGAAAAGTAAAAGAAAATGAAAATAAAGCAATTAACCTATCTAAACTACACTAGAAATCGAAATAGCAAATTGGTCGGATGCCTCGGTCGGATGCCTTCAATGAAAATGCAAGCAAAATCAAAAATTTAGCAAGAACAAGCAATGTTTCGTCAGGTACAAGCATGCATGCTCAAGGTACAACCATGCTTGCATGAACATAAAACTTGAATAATATAAATTTTGGTAAATTGGAAGCACAAAAAGATATAGCAATGAAAATGGACGGAAAATTACAAAACTTTATGGTAGACAACAAGGAACAAAGCATAGATCTAGGATTGAGCATGAAACAAAGCACAAAAGTTTAATTCAAAATAAAGCATGTGAAAAACTCAAAATCAAGACGATTCAAGACCCGATCTATGATCTAGACGTGTCACTCATCTAGATTCCATAGCCAATTCTTAAGATCTAATATGAATTGAAGGTGCTAAGACAAAAAGCATAAAAATGAAGAAAATGCATGAAACGTATGAAATTGCGTGAAATTAAACGATTTAAGCCTCGATCTATGATCTAGATGTGTCACTCAACTAGATTCCATAGATGAATCACAAGATCAAGCACAAATTCGAATACCTAAGGCTAAAAGCATAAAACAAATGAAGAACAAACACTAGTGCAGAAAAAACTTTTAAGAACGCCTGTTTCTGCAAATCAAGAACGCCCTGCTGAGGCGTTCTGTTTGGAGCTGTTCTTGAAAGTCTGACAATCAAGAACGCCCTGCTGAGGCGTTCTTAATTGTCAGACTTTCAAGAATGGTTTTTTAGAGATGTTCTTAAAAAATTTCAGCCGTTCTAGAAAGTCGGTTTTACAGGTTTCGCCCGTTCTGGAAAATAACTTTTCAGAACGTCATTTTTTAAGACGTTCTGGAAAATATACTTTCCAGAACGTCCCTTTTTCAGGCGTTCTCGAAAGTATACTTTCCAGAACGTCATTTTTTAAGACGTTCTGGAAAATATACTTTCCAGAACGTCCCTTTTTCAGGCGTTCTGTAAAGTATACTTTCGAGAACGCCTCTAAAAACAGGCGTTCTAGAAAGTATACTTTTCAGAACGTCCCTTTTAAGGCGTTCTCGAAAGTATACTTTCCAAAACGCCTCAAAAAACAGGCGTTCTCGAAAGTATACTTTCCAGAACGTCTTAAAAAGGGACGTTCTTGTAAAAACTGGCGTTCTGGAATGTGTACTTTCTAGAACGGGTTTTTGAATAACCGTTCTGGAAAGTGGTAAAAAAATTAAAAAGAAATTAAATGAACAGGTGCCAACAAATACATCAAATTTCATTCCGGATTCATTTTTCTAGGCCTGCTAATATATATTAAAATTTTATTACCTATTTAAATCACAAAACACATGTCATTTATATAATCCCAAGATCAAACAACACATGTCATTAATCATAATAATACACAATCACCATAAGATGTCAATACAAACAACACGACACCTTAAATATTATGTCAATAATGAAACACCACGAAAAAAATCATTAAAATCACAAAAAAATTATTGTTGTGCATCGTAAACGGCATACTCATTGTACTCCAGGGGACTATCTTTGTGCTCAGACGGGATTAGCTTACCACACGTCACCTTAATATCATATTTCTAATTAAAATGCTCCGACTCGTTAGTTTTCTTCTTGCCGAGCCCTATCACCCCTTTTTTCTTCTCTTCCAATGATGTTGCATCCTAAGTAAAAATCAGACAAAACCTAAAAATGAAGACCATGACCAAAGAAGTGCAATGATGAACCAAAGATATTAATAAATGCACAACATGTACCTCTGGAGGGCTCGTCAGCTCTGTTACATCTTCGCCCAAAGAAGCAACGGCCAATATCAGAATGCCCTCTGGCTGGTCAACGGCTGTGTAACCATACCTGGCTGCTTCAGCTGCAGCATCTGTGCAAACTGTGGCTTTCCCAAACTGAGGGGGGAAAAAAGAACATAATAATAATATTAATTATAAGATAGCTAATAATATTAATAGTAATAATTATAAGGATGATAGCTAACTCGAAAAATTACAAAAAATTAAGGGTCATCATGTCAATCAAGGGAGTATAAAGAGAAAACACAACCAGAGATTCTAACAGACAATTAAGGGTCATCATGTCAATTCACCTTTATTTTCACAATGTACTTGGAATTGTATGCTGCTATTAAAATAAATTATGAATTGTGTAAAAAAAACAGATGGAGTTTCGTGTGTATCCACTGAAAACCATTAATTTGTAAAGCATGCAAACGAGATCAGCGTAAATTCAACTTCAATATCTGGCAAAATCAACCAATACCTAAACGAATATACTATAAAATAAGCCAGAATGTAAGCAATAACCAATGTTTCAATTAAATCATGTTAATACTATCTAAACCTATTCTCGACTTAACTTTTGAAAATTTAATGAAGTCCCCAAATTCTACTTCTATTCCATTAAATTAATATAAGATTTCAAGTACAAAACATATGAGTAACATTTACTACATACATGCCTCTTTTCGATGAATTAATGATGATTAAGGTGAACAATTCAACGTCTTATCTTCCATTTACTTCAATTTAGCATCTTTACTTGAAATTCAGCCTACCACCATATTTGCAGATGGTGAATTTATAAGACATGTGCTAAATTAATATGATGATAACCATAAATCATTGTACACCAGTGTCTACCTAGCATACTTGAATTGTAAAAACATACAACATACATATTTTTGAGTCGACAATATTTAATCAGTTTTTGAAACTGTGTGGTAAAAGACCTCTATCTACAAGATTAAATTTTAAAGCTGCTTGATGTCATTCTTATTTCTTATGAAAAGTGATGTCATCGTCTGCAATTTTCAAATTGTGCGGTGCGGAATTTCACGAAGAGTAGTGATACCTGTTTATAATTGATTGTGCTCTTGGTCCTTTATCAGGGTGATCTACGACGCTTGATATACACGAATGCACACGAATCTACTTGAACCCCGTAAGTGTCTTCTGTGAATCTACCTATTCAAAGACCATAACATTTAACGTTAAGGCTCATGTAAAATGGAATGATGTATTAGAAATTTATATCACACAGAAATGATATTTTTAGTTAGTGGTGCATCTCAAATCTTGAAATACGAACTCGAATGCTACTTTATGTGCTAAACTCAGATCCGGTCAAATTATTAAATCAATATTTCTTTTCTTTTTAGCATCAAAATAAATTAAGAAACTTAGTGTAGTTGTAACAACATGAGTATGAAACCGCAATAGAGGCATTAAGAAAAAAAAGAAAATTCAAATTAGACTAAATTTGAAAAGAAAAGGTATGTGGCTCGTTGAATGTGATCCAGTGTTTCACCCTATCGCCAAATTGTAGTTACTGGTTAATTATAAAATGACTTTTACCAAAGGAATGAGCAAATTTGTCCCAAATTGTTGGACCCCTTCCACCCTCTTTAACAGCTCCTTCATACTGAAAATATAACCAAACATAATTATAATTAATTCTAAAATTAAAAAAAGAAGTTAAAAAGGATGAATTAAAAATAAAAATCGAGAGGAGGAATCTATATAAAGTTGCTGAACCAATCCCTTCCCCGAGGCTGTGGACATGCCCACACACAAACAATGCTGCAGAGAGATCCAGAAATCAAACAATCTCTTCTAGAGCAGAGACTTAGGGAAACAACCCTGTAAAAAACCCCAAATATTAGAACATCCTTTGTACCATATAAATAATATAATACAAATTCCAGAAGAAAAATGTTTAAAGGTTCAAAACACATGCCTATCATGATGACCCTTGAAATACCTCAGGTATTTGTTATCATGCAATGAGAGAAGCCGCAGCGATTCTGTTGTCAATAAAAAATCCTTAGTAATTGCATGTATTACTTTAAAATGTAGGCGCACAACAATTCGATATGCATACCGTCCCAGCCATTCTTCGAGGAGTAGATAACGGTTGTAGGATGAGAGGTAAAGCTAACTAGATCAACCTCATATTGCGAATAGCTAGGTTTTACTTATGTGCCCGTAAAATGAGAAAATGTTTTAAATAACATACAAATGCATCTGCAATGGCCCCTCTCTCTCCGGACAACACGCGCATTAGTACCTCCTCATTATATTTTGGGCCTCCGCCTTTCAAATCAGCTAATTCGCAGCGAGGAATGCCAATAAGGAGAGGGGGACAGCCCGTTCTTTGTAGCTTGCTAGATCTATCTAAAATAATAATGGGTTTAAATTAATAGCAGTAATTGCAGAGTTAACAATGTGGAGAAGCATGACATAAAATAAGAACATGAACAATACCCCTCGACTCTCAGTCCATTCAAGATAGTCTTTCATTTCATACATGGGACCGACAAAGTGGCTTCCACAACAGAGACAGTAACCCATGTACTCGAGTAACGATGGCAACTTGATCAACCAATTTTTCTTTTGTGCCTCACGCAGATCATCCTCTTTTAGCATCCCGTCGTTGTAATTAATGATACACGATATGATTTTTAGTGTTATAACCATCAGATCTCCTGCATCGTGAAGAAAAGCCTCAAGGATATTATGACTTAAAAGGTATGAGCTTAAGATAAGAAAGAAACGTGCATTTACAACTTTAATCGATTTCAACGCATCTCGAGTTCTCGACAAACAGTTATTTGACTTACTAAAGTACAAAGTTGAAATTGATGCCGTATACAAATCCCCATTAGTACTTGTATGCACAAGATATGCTCATCAATCCATTCGGAAACTATGTGCTTGAAACTAATTGACAAAGAAGAAATTTTAGTATAATAAAACAAAAAAAAAAACTGCAGCCACAGTAACTGAAATGGTGCTAACCTTTAGCATCTATTCCTCCTTCCTTCCATGCATCTCCACTCATGTAATATACATGGCTACACATGTATACCAATAATCAAGATAACTTCCATTATAAAGGTTAATCTAATAACAATAACAACAACAACAATAATAAATAAATAAATAAATAAAATTAAAAATAATATTTAAAACAATAAAAGCCAGTTTCAAGTCTTTTTTACTGCTTTAGTTACTATGAAAGACAACAAAGGAATTAAAATCTATTTAGTTTCCAAATTTAGAAAACATGTGTTTCCATTTTCTTTTAAACCAGCACCATACTAATTACACACAATTGCAAAATGTAAAATCAAACAACTCTAGAAATTGAACCTTTCAGAAATCCAAACATCACATCCATATCAAACAAACAATACAAAAAATAAAAAAATAAAAAATCCAAAAGCTACCTTGCTTCGGTCGACAGCAACGCAAAGAATGAAATATAGCAAACGATCCAAAAAAAAAAAAAAAGAAGCAGCAGCAGCAAAATTAAAAACGTACCATCCAATGAGGTACCCAAACGCCAAGAAGAAAGTAATCTAACCTTGGCTGCATAGAAAAAACATAAATCCCCAAATCAAGCCACAAAACCCAATAATTAAACCTAAAAAACCATGTGCAAAACTGGAAAAAAAAAAAGGGGTGGGGAAAAGAACGCTAACCATCATCCCCGTCCTAATCAGCATCCTCTTCTTCGTCGCTAGTGTGAAACGGAAGGCATACCAGTCCGGTTTTAACCCTAGTAGGGTTTGTCGGCGCTGCAATTGAACCCCGGCAGCCATCCAACTGGGGAGCAGATGTTAATTACCGCCGCGAAAGGGCGGAGGGAGCCTCCGCCGGCGGAGAACGGCAATCTAATGGCCGAGTCGCGTGCGATCATCTATTTCGATTTCTAAATTTTTTTGATATGATGGGATGGGATGTAATTGAACCAGGTCTGCTTCAAACTTTGTCTCTTATGGTACTTGCGGATCTCACGGAGCGCAATCGGCCCTGGCCTGAAGCGATGGGGCTTCTTGATGCCTCCAGTCGCCGGAGCAGATTTCCTTGCCGCCCTAGTCGCCAGCTGCTTCCTCGGTGAGTCGTCAGAGAAGATTTCCTCGCCGCTCTAGTCGCCGGCTGCTTCCTCGGATCCTTGCCTCTGTTGGGTTTTCTCGGTGTCCATTTTGCCATTCTTGCCGAAATCGAGTTCAGAGGAGAGATGGATCGGGAGAGGGGGAGAGGAAGGGATAAGGTTTTTTTATTTTATTTTATTTGTTAATTAAAAAAATTGATTTTATGGGTATATATTAATACATAAATAATATGACATACGAGAATGCCTTTTTAAAGGCGTTCTGAATAATACTTTCCAGAACGACATTTTTAAAGACGTTTTCGATATTTAACATACGAGAACGTCATTCTTAAAGACGTTCTTGATATTTAACATACGACAACGTCATTTTTAACAACATTCTGGAAATCTAACATACGAGAACATCTTTTTAACGACGTTCTTGATATCCAGTATACCAGAACGTCTTTGAAAAAGACATTCTCGTATGTGACACTTTTATTACAAAAATGTCACCGCCTGACATTTAAGAACGCCGCCTCCTGAGGCGTTCTTAAATGCCTGTTCTTGAATCCTATTTTTGTACTAGTGAAAGCATGAAAAAGCTTACTAGAATTAAAGAGAGAATCCAAAAGCTTGATTGAAATTGCAAGGAATTAAAAATACAAGGGAGTACTTGAATCCTTATTGAGCTTACAAACCCAATGCAAAAAGCTTGAAAATTTAGTCTAGGAGATAGAGAAAATAAACCCCAAACTCAAGCTTGGGTTGGGAGGAGGTATTTTTTACAAAATAAGAGTAGGGTTCTATTTATAATAGGTTTTATTAGGGGTAAATGGGTCAAATAAGCCTTATTAGTTTAGATTTCCCATGTTTGACCAAATGTGACCCAGAATGGTTAAAATAGACCATTTGGATAGATATGACTCGATATGACTCGGCATTTGGGCGAGATGGCTCAGACACTAGGTAACCCAGTGTCGGCGGTGTACCCAATGTCGGCAGCTCTCGGCGGTGTGACTCGGAATCTCTTGATGTGGCTCGGAAGGCTCGGCATCGAGCGTCGTCGACCGCTTGGCAGGATTAACGCAACAGAGAGTTGGCGTCGATCTCGACCGCCGGCAGGTCTCGGCAGCGATGCGCACAGCTCTCGGGGACTCTCACTCTGGAACCCAGTGTCGGCAACGTACCCAGTGTCTCAGCTTTAATACTTCAAATCGAGGCCCGATTTCGCTAAAACCCATCAAACACTCCACTTGTAAGCCCACACTTGACCATCCATTGACCAAAATACTAAATTAAACATAAAATTAATTAATTATGATTAAAATTACCATATTAAGTATAAAATCAAAAAGAAACACGAAAAATAATAAAACGAGAGAAACAACCTAATAACTTAACTAATCGACTCAAAAACCGCTAAAATCAATATAAAAACCAACTTAAAAACATGAGAAAAACACCACAATTACATGCAAAACAGGTGTTAAACTAGTTATATAATTATATAAAAATTTCTAAATCATCACTTTATATGTAAATTGGATTACATTAGGGGGTCGTTCAAATTGTCAAAAAACTAGGGTTTAGATTCCATTTCTCTCTCGCACCACTTTTCTTTCTGTAGAATTTGAAGGTCTATGATTTTGAAAATAAGTAGCAGTTTGTGGTGTTGCTTTCAATGTTAACCAACACTGAATACCAACATCAACCAGAGTTAAACTAAAAATATACAACGGAAATAAAACTTAAGAACACATCAAATTGAGTTCAGTTCATAAGTAAAGTACTTGTGAACTTGGGTGTACAAACCCGAAAACTATATTACTTTCTTGTTTTCAACCAATACAAAAATATGAAGTAATATATGAAAACTAAAGTGTAATAAAACATGATACTAAATACTTGTCTCCTAGATGAAAAGATCTTCTCCGTTGGTCAAGCAACTTCGAAGAACTTGTTAATCTCGAGCAGTAGCTCCAAGTAGTCTTCGCGTTCTTTCCTTGCTGTGCGTTGTCTTGCGTGCGTCTTCTCTCTGAATCCGTGCGTCAAGAAGTGATCCAAGGCTTTAGTATTCTCTTGTCTTAAATAGACAATTCTAGAATCCTAAACTTGGTAAACAAGTAAAACAAATCCTAAACATAATCTAGGAAACTAAATAAAGTCTTGTACATCAACTAGGAAACAAATAAAGACCTAAATCTAGTTCCCTAATTTATTTTGTGTGCCCAAGAAAGGAAAATAAAAAAATAGGAATTATTTCCAAGAATAAATTCCTCAACAATCTCCCCCTTTTGCCTTTCTGGACAAAATACTACGACGCAAAAATAAGTTCAAATAAAAACTACTAACTCCCCCGAAGTTGGAAAACTCCCCCTATATAAAACACCCAATGTTATTAAAACATCAACCCAACATTGTTCATTTGTACTCATCAAAACAAAACACAAGGAACTTATTGACTTCGGACCCTCTTCGAACAAAAAGTGGATGTCGAAGTTCCTTCACTGCGATCCTTTCGCTTCTTCAACTTTTTCTTCTTCAGCTTCTTCAAGGCCTTATTGCGAGAACGAATCCTCTTCCTACGTTTCTCTCGAGCAAGACTCGCAATTGCCTCGGCACCAACAGCATCCTCACCAGCATCATCCTTATCCGCGTCGCCATCATCTCCCCCTTTTTGACAAGAAGGCAAAAGGGCCTCCATTATAGAAATACGAAGTGCCTGTAGCTGGTTCATTTACGTATCAATCCAAGGAACATGCGCACGAAGAACTTGCGCAGATATGGGGACCATGTTGGGACCAATGTTGGGAACGCTGGACCAAACATCATTAGTAACATTGGCTCAGAAAGGCGCCTGCCACGGAAGATCAATAACCCGTGCACCCGTAATATGTTGGCCCCTCAAAGAAAACCAGTCAGCCTCTCTAGTAAGCACAACATCAGGATGAAGCACCAAACCCTGATTCTCAAACAAGTTGAAGATCAACAAGGGAAAACACAACGAGGCCGCGGACTTGGTCGTGGCGAACTTAGTGACAATGTCAAACACATGCTGCCCGAAGCTAACCTTGATTCCCCTCCAGAGCTTATACAGAAACTTGGCCTGAGGCCGCGTAACACAGGTTGTGTTCTTGGAGGGAACCCAGTAACAAATAGCGACCTTGTGCAAAACATAATAAATGGAAGAAGGAGGAGTACTCAGCAATTTCTCAAACCATGCATGAACTAAACCTCCAGACAAGAATGAGATAACCTCATTCATATTGTCCATAATCGAATCAGCCCGATACGGATCAGTTCCAAACAACAAATCAATCAAATCAGGGGTAAAACTAAACACTTTGCCACGCACATAAACTTTGCCATAATTCACAGAATTCAAATCAAAAATAGATGGCAACAAATTGGCAAAGAACTCCACAACGATTTCACGAACAAAAGGCATGGCAGTCGAGAATGTGGAATACATACCTTTATGCTGAAAATAAGCAATCAAGTTTTGCTTCTGAAACAACTCAACCGGGACTCGGCGCTCAGTGATCATATGCTGGGTCTGGTATTCAACAAATAACTCAGATGAGGCATTAATAGGACATACCCAGATTGGGGTAGACCTGGATCCAGATAGCCAAAGAAGGAAGCTCAGGCTGGCTTGTGCTTGGTTTGACCTGGTTTTCTTAAAAGCTGAATAGATCAGAGCAGGGTCACCCCAGCCCAGGAGTTGTCCTGAGCTGATAGAGACCTCCTGTGGAATAACCCTTCAAATATAAAGGCTGGCTTGCCAACAGAAAGGAGAGCAAGACTAGGGAAGACCTGGTCCTTGATCCCTGCTGGGGGAACAAGTGGGCCCACTTGTTAGAGTTTGTTGTTTAAACGGCCCTTGATTCGCGGCCTTTGTTTCCGAGATCCCGGAAGGGGTCCTTATTGGGAGAAACTATAAGTATCTCACCCCCAAGGCTGAGAGAGGTATGTAATTCTTTGTGCATTCCTTCCTTTGCTCATTAATAAACACTCTACACGCTTTCTAACTTAAGTATCGGAGAGGTTTCCATCGAAAAACCCCCGATGGTCCCTTTTCTGACGTGTTTGTGTATGCAGGTTAGGAAGTAGTGCAAGGTCTAGGCGAGGTTATACTTTTGGGTGAAACAATTAGCGCCGTCTGTGGGAAATCTGGGCTAAGACGTGAGGTTTTCTAATGGCTTCCGATGGTTTATGACGAAATTTGGTAGTAGAGCTCGGCGGAACTCTTAGCTCCGCCGCGCCGTGGGGTATACCGCGGACGGCAGAACCATCAACAGCAAGGCCCGAGGGGATAGAACTGTCAGCGGCCATCGGATCAGGCACCGTGCCGCCCTTTTCCGGCGGACCTACGCCTACTGCTGGTTGGTTGTTGAACGACATCCTTCTCACACAACTGTCTGAGCTGATTGGAAAAGTCGTGGAAACGGCAGTGGAGAAGAAATTCGCAAAGATCTCAACTCCGCCGTCTGGTGCGCGGCCAGATCGGACTCCTCTTCAAGATAGGGAAGAGCACTTCTCCACTTCCGATAGCGAGACGTCAAGCCAGGCCAATCCAGGTGTGGCTGAGCAGATGCAAAACTTGCAGAAGGAGGTCAGAGAGTTCAAAAGGAAGATGGCGAGCACCAGCGTGGTGCCCACACAGAGAGGCACGCCGTTTACCGAGGAGGTCATGCACGATGATGAACCAGCGTCATACAGGTCTTTGGGCTTTGAGTATAGTGGAACCACAGATCCGTGGGACCACCTCAGCCGCTTCGAAATTGTAGCAATAGTACATAAGTTCTCTGATGCAGTCATGTGCCGGGTCTTCCCGATGACTTTCACCAAATCAGCTCAGCTATGGTTCAGCCGGCTGCCACCGCGCTCTATTAGCAACTTTGATGAGTTCAACTTGGCCTTCCTGCATCAGTTTACCAGTTGCAGGATGTATCAGAAGATGCCGTTTGAGCTGTTTAGTTTGAAACAGAAAGAGAGCGAGAGTTTGCGTGCTTATATTAGTCGGTTTACAAATGCGAAGTTAGAGGTGCCTTCCGCGTCCTTGGTAAACGCATTGTCACAGGGCCTCAGAAGAGGTGAGTTTTTCCAATTGATGGTGGTGAAGCCAGCTCTGAAATTTGGAGAGCTTCTGGAGATGGCGGAAAAATATATTCATCTAGAAGAGGCCCTGAAGATTAAGGAGGAGGGAGAGAAAAAGAGGGAAAGATATGACAAGGATGAGAGAGCACCAGTGAAAAGGTCATGGTAAGACCTGCCTGGGGGACGACCTCATTTTGACAAATACACTCCCTTGGCGGTAGCTCAGGGAGAGATACTGCAAGCGGTAGAAAGGCACCCCGACCTCAAGTGGCCCAAGACTTACTCTCAAAAGCTGTAGAAAGAAAGGTCTGACCGATTCTGTCGGTACCACAACGAGTACGGTCATGACACGGATCAGTGCACCCATCTCAAGGATGAGTTGGAGAGGATGGTACAGGCGGGACACCTTAAGGAGTATGTGCAAATGAGAAGGGAAGAGCCCAGGTCTGGCTACCGCAACAGCAATCGACCTCAGTCGGGTAAGAATGAGCAGGATAATAGGCGAAATGGGGAAAGAAGGAATGAACAGACCCATGCCATACGGGGTGAGATCCTGATGATCACAGGGGGCGAGTGGGATGAGAACTCTAAATGAACCCAAAAAAGTTATGTGCGTGCTGCACGAGATTTAACGAGAAAGGGAAGAGAAGTTGGACAGATAACGCCGAGCCCAAATGTTTTCTTTGAGTTGGAAGAGGTTATGACATCGTTGGTAGGATTCGCAGGAGGCGCGTTAAAGCCCCTTGGAACTGTTAACCTCCTGGTTACCTTAGGGTATGAGCCATATCGGTAGACCAGGACAGTTCGGTTCTTGGTGGTAGATGCGGCTTCCTCGTATAATGTGATGATGGGAAGACCTTCTTTGAGCAAATTCCAAGCAGTGGTCTCGATTTACCACATGAAATTGAAATTTCCTGCTCATGATGGAGTAGGCGAAGCAAGAAGAGACCAGTATGCATCAAGACAGACTTACGTCGAGAGTATAAGACGAATTGAAGAGGAAAGACAGGCCAAGAATGCTCGGACAGAAGACAGACCCAAAATGATCGAGAGGGAAGAGAACTTGATGACTGTGGAGGTAGTCCCGGGGGACGACAGTCGAGTCCTCCGTGTTGGGACAACTCTTAGTCTGGAGGTTTTAGTTGACCTGGTAGCACTGCTGCGAGAAAGTGCGGATATATTTGCTTGGTCTCCCAAAGACCTGGTCGGTATCGATCCAGAAGTGGCTGAACATCACCTCAATATCAGCCCTGCAATAAAGCCAGTCAAGTAGAGGAAGCGTAATTTCGGGCCAGAGAAGGAGGCCATTATCGAAGCTGAGGTGGAAAAGTTGTTTAAAGCTAAGCACATCCAGGAAATACAATTTCTTGAGTGGCTCTCCAACGCCGTGCTGGTCCCTAAGACCCAAGATGACTGGCGCATGTGCATAGACTTCCGCGACCTCAACAAGGCTTGACCAAAGACCATTATCCATTTCCAAGGATAGACCAATTGGTCGATTCCACATCGGGTTGTGAGCTTTTAAGTATGATGGACGCCTCGCAGGGTTATCACCAGATTCGGCTGGCCAAGGAGGACCAAAAGCGTGTTAGCTTTATAACCCCAAAGGGGATGTATTGCTATGTGGTCATGCCATTTGGACTTAAGAATGCCACATACCAACAATTGGTGGTCAAGATGTTCAAAAACCAACTCGGGCGGAATATGGAGGTCTACGTGGATGATATGCTGGTAAAGAGCATAAAAGCCACTTCTCATGTGGACGACCTGAGGGAGACCTTCGATACCCTAAGGAGATATAGAATGAAGCTTAACCCCAAAAAAATGCATGTTCGGGGTAAGAGCTTGTAAATTCCTGGGCTACATGGTCACGGAGAAAGGTATAGAGGCTAATCCTAAGAAGGTAAGAGCCATTATGGATATGGAAGTTCCAAGAAACGTCCAAGAAATGCAGTGCTTGGCAGGTCGAATCAATGCCTTGAGTCGGTTCCTTTCACGCTGGCCGAGAAGAGCTTGCCATTTTTTCAAGCCCTACGTAAGAAGGACAAATTCCAGTGGAGCAATGTGAAGATGCATTTAAAAGGCTGAAAGAACATCTAGCTAGCATGACCTTGCTCACAAAACCTATCCAAGGAGAGCCTCTAATCCTATACTTGTTAGTAGGACAGCAGGCAGTCAGCTCTGTTTTGCTTAGGGAAGAAGGCAAGGTCCAGAGGCCGGTCTACTATTGGAGTAAGGTCTTGCATGATGCAGAGGTACGGTATGTTGAAATAGAACGAGTGATGCTTGATCTGATTGGTACAGCTCGCAAGCTACGCCCGTACTTCCTCTCACATAGCATAGTTGTGCGGACCAACCTACCATTGAAGGCCATAATGGACAAACCAAAAGCGTCAGGGAGGCTGGTTAAATGGATAATAGAGCTCAGCGAGTTCGATATCACGTTTGAGGCCAGGACAACCATTAAGGCCCAGGCATTGGCTGATTTCATGCAGGAAATGGCCAGCTCTCCCGATGACAAGCAAGACTGGACAATTTTCACGGATGGTTCGGTGGGAAATCAAGGCTGTGGGGCAGGGATTGTTTTAATCGACCCGGCGGGTGTAACCACCGAGTAAGCAGTGCGTCTGAACTATGCTTTGTCCAATAACACAACCGAGTACGAGGCCCTCCTGAGAGGAGTTCAGATGGCAAGGGACTTAGGGGTGGACCAGGTATGCGCAAGGGTGGATTCCCAGATGGTCTGAAAACAAATAAGTGGGGATTTTGAAACCAAGGAAGAAAGCATGCAGAAGTACCTAGCCCAGTTTAGAGAACTGGCCAAGGATATGAAAGCCTTGACTGTCCTTCAAATCCCTAGAGAGGAGAATTGAAGAGCAGACTATATGGCAAAAGTATCTAGCTCAGCTGTGGACTGTCAAGAAAAGGTGATCACTCTGCTAATGGCAGATAAAGAATTTGGGACAGAGCAGGTGTGCTCGGTGATTGAGAGAAATGATTGGCGTTCCCTTATAAAAATATATCTAGAGATGGGAGAGCTGCCAGAGGATAAGAAAGAGGCAGTAAAGGTAAAAACCAGGGCTGCACGATTTTGCTTGATTAAGGGAGAGCTATTTCGAAGAGGGTTCGGACAGCCCCTTTTACGATGCCTAAGCCACGATGAGGGTACTCATGTTCTTAAGGAGGTTCATGAAGGATGCTGTGGCAATCATATGGGTGCTAGAGTCCTCTCAAGCAAGGTCTTACGAGCAGGTTACTTCTGGACACAATTGAGAAAAGAGGCGGATAATTTTGTACGAACTTGTGAAAGATGTCAGAAGAATTCGCCCTTGATGCACAAGCCTGCGGAGGAGCTCGTGATGATGAGCTCTCCCTGTCCATTTGCTAAATGGGGAACAGATCTGGTTGGTCCTTTCCCCACAGCCCCTGCCCAAAAGAAGTTCTTAATAGTAGCCATTGACTATTTCAGTAAATGGGTCGAGGCTGAAGCATTAGCAAGGATCACGGAGGATGCGGTGTTGAGGTTTTTGTGGAAAAATGTTGTATGCAGATCTGGTATTCCCAGGATCCTAGTCTCAGACATTTGCACCCAGTTCATTAGTACCAGAATCAAAGCTTGGCGCGCGAAAATGAAGATCAACCAGCATTTCACATCCGTCTACCATCCACAGGCCAATGGACAAGTTGAGGTGACCAACCGCATACTTGTGCAAGGAATTAAGACACATCTGGAGAAGTATGGAGGTAGATGGGTCGATGAGCTCGGTTCAACTCTATGGGCATACAGGACTAATCCCAAGGAGAGCACGGGGGAAACACCATTCAATCTGGTTTATGGCATGGATGTTGTGGTTCCCGCTGAGATTAATATGGAAACTCATCGAGTTCAGAACTTCGTTGAGAAACAGAATGAGCTCTTGATTTAGGATGCACTAGATTTGGTTGACAAGAAGAGAGAAAGAGTTGCCATTAGACTGGCGCACATCAAGGGAAGGATCAAAGCAACCTATCACAAATCTGTGAAGAGAAATTTCCAGGTAGGAGACCTGGTCTTGAGACGAGCCGATTTAGGGAAAGCTAAAGGGAAGCTGGATGCTGCGTGGCAAGGACACTCCGGGTCACTCAAGTCTTAGAAGGAGGAGCTTATAAGTTAGAAGACCTGGATGGAGTTGAAATTCCTCGCGTGTGGAACATTGCAAATTTACGAAAATTTTATGTATAAATGTAGTCTTACAATGTTTTATTAATGATAATGCAGGTTTATTCTTGTCTGCCAAACTAAAACAAGTCTTCATAAAAGCCAGGATTGGCGATGGGCGGATGCCCCAATTTCCTGACCTGATTGTCAGTGAAATCCAGGATTGGCGAAGGGCGGATGCCCCAATTTCCTGACCTGATTGTCAGTGAAAGCCAGGATTGGCTAAGGGCGGATGCCCCAATTTCCTGACCTGATTGTCAGTGAAAGCCAGGATTGGCTAAGGGCAGATGCCCCAATTTCATAACCTGATTGTCAGTGAAAGCCAGGATTGGCTAAGGGCGGATGCCCCAATTTCATGACCTGATTGTCAGTAAAAGCCAGGATTGGCGAAGGGCGGATGCCCCAATTTCCTGACCTAATTGTCAGTGGAAGTCAGGATTGGCTAAGGGTGGATGCCCCAATTTCCTGACCTGATTTTTAGGAGAAGCCAGGATGGGCTTTGGGCAACTGCCCGTAAAATATTCTTATTTGATTGACAAGTTAAGCCAGGATTGGCTAAATACGGGTGCTCATAACACCACCCGACCTGATTAAAGGACTCAAAATACAAAGGCCTAGCCTGACTGCTAGCTCAGAACCAGAAGAAAAAATAAGGGTAATCACCCGTAAATGCACAATCCGCGAGTCAACCTCAAAAAAGAGATGACTGGAGGTGAAGATCTTACTACTTCAGATCTGGCGGTAAGCCTAAACCTCCTGAATAGGCTAGAACTTGGGAAAACTTTAATCCACTTGGTTTGATTGAATGGAAAAAAGAATCAATCGAAATTACTCTTATTTTTATTAACATTCTGGCAAAATACAAAAAGACTTTGCGCACACTTGCTACAAGGGTGGGCAAACTTAATTATAAATGCAGGAAATAGAAGGAAAAACTAATAAAAGAGTGTTCCGCCATGAGAGGTTCTTCGATCCAAAGACAGAGCTCGGCGAACACGCCAAAGCTCACGCTCAAACGCATGATAATGCTGACGGTATTTGTCAGCTCGCTCGGAGAGAGCATGTGCATCGTCGGCGACGATGGTCAAGCGATGCACTGACTCCGTTAAATCGGCTTTCTCCTCCTGCAGCTGGCGATTTACTTGACGGAGCTCAGCCCACTCCCTCTTATAGTGGCGCTTCTTCTGTCTCTTCCTCTCCAGAAGATGGCAGAGGTAGCCAATCTTTTCCCTGAGCAGGGTCAGCTTGCCAGAGATCTTGAAGTTTTCGACGACCATGGAGATGTTTTTCCGTTTCACTATATCAAGTTCTTCGAGAAGAGGAGAAGAAGCCATTTCAGAGAATTGAAAGAAAATGAGTCATACATGCACGTATATAAAGAAAATAGTGGCACGTGCCAAGGAATCAAAAGTACTAGGGTTTCCGGAAAATTAGGAAACCCTAGAAAACCAAGAGTCACTACAGGACAAAACGCATTTATTACCATCAAAATAATTTGGAATACAAATTCAGAGAAAAAAAATGGCAGACCAGCCACACAGGCCAAACAATAGGTCTGTCTGAAAACAAAGGAAACTATCTTAAAAGCCTAAGTCTTAGTTCCTAGTTCAGCATCCAACTCTGCTACCAACTAATCCACCACGCCCTCATTCAAGGCACCTGGAGATGCCCTGCCTGGCAACTCACCCAGACCTGCGAAGGTTGGGGATGGAAAAGAGGTAGGAGTTACCACAGCAAGAGCCAGGTCTAGTTGAGACTGACCAGGCTCAGGAGAGTGGAGAACGGAGAAGACATGCTCGGTATACTTTGCAGGCCCGGCGGCGTGCAGTCGATCTAGCTCTAAGACATAGGCAAAGGAGGTATGCTCAGGAGGATTCTCCAATGGAAAACTCCGATCAAAGGGAACCCCGGGGTTGGCCAAGGCCCACTTGGCCTGTTCGTCCAAGCCCCGGTTATAATAAACCACAGCCTCCAGGAAAAGTAGGGCATAGAGCTCCTTGGACCCTAGGAGGGCTTTCCGGGCTTCTCCCTTGCGACTTGGATAATCTTCAAGCCCTCCTCGGAGTTCAAAAACTCGTTCTTCCAACCCCCCTGGCTTTTTCCAATGACTCATCAGCAAGGCTCCTCGCCTCCGCCAAAGCCTCGTCTCTTGCCTCAGAAAGGGCTGTCTCTAGCATTTTGCCCTGAGCTTTCTTTATCCCAACGAGCTCATTCTCTAGTTCAGTCAGTTTGTCCCCTTGCTTCTTCAACGCGACTCCTCGCTCCTTGGCTAAAGTCTTGATGAGCTCGTGCTTCGCAGCCAACTCTTTATTTTCCTTGATCACATCAAACTGGATCATGGATCTAATGGCTCGCGTGGCCAAGAGAGCCCTCTTAGAGATAGCCTGATTGCAGGAAAAGGGGATTAGAGATGGGGCATGTAATGAAGGATAAAAATAAAGGAAGGAAATTTACCCTTGCTTCGTCCTGGCACCAAGATTCCAGGAGCTCACGATCGCTCACCTTCTCCAATTCGGGATGGTCCGCCAGCAGCATTTGCCTGTGCATTAACTAGAGAGCCACCTCGCCTGAACAACTGATGACCGAATTTATCGGAGGAGGAGCACTGCGTGTAATGGGAGCACTACGTGTAGTAGGGGCAATGACTGGTGCTACCGGACCTCTCCGAATCATACGGGGGCCGCTTGGATAAGGGCATCACGTCTTCTTCAGATCTAGAAGAGGCACTCCTCACCATTATAGGATGGTGGGAAGATCTGGAAGGGTTGGAGTTAAGATATTGTGAACCCTGGAATGGGGGAGCCGAAGATGAACCCGCTCCATGGACCACCAACTCTGGAGAGGTTCCTGTTCTTTTCTTAGCAGATTCAAACATCTAGCGCATCCATCCTTTTTGGAAAGAGAAGAGAGAAAGATAAGAACTGGGAAAACTAAGAGGTATAATAAAATAGACCAGGATAAGGGGAATTTTACCAATATCCTTGGTCAGAGGACCCATTTCAAATTGTTCGTTAAAAAAGTCTAAGACATGGGGAATGAGGAGATTAGTGACGTGAATAAGATTCCCATTAAGGTTAGAGATTGTTTTTCACAAACTAAGAGATCTGTCCGCAACATAAATAGGCGGGTAAGAAGGTAGCTTCTTAATGGGCTTAGGACGAAAACCCCAATCTCCGTCACAGTAGACAAAGAAAAACTTCTTCCTGCAGGCCTTATTGGAGGAAGGGAGTTTGTAGAAAAAGTGGACTCCAGGTCTGGCGCTGAGGTAGAAACAGCCTGGGTAAGAGCTCTTTGCCTGGAAAAGCTGGAAGAAGGTGTGGGCTGTTGGATCCAGACCAGCATAGCGCATGCCCAGATTATAGCACACCATGATCCTAAATGAGTTGGGGGTGGATTGGAAGACAGGGATTTTATAAAGGGCTGCGATCTCCAACATCATTGAATTCACTGGGAGGCGCAAGCCTGCCTGAAATTGGTCAACATAAAAGGTCAACCAGCTTGTCGGCGCCTGGCAAGCCAGAATACACGCCGGAGGACTAATAGGGTCAAAAGGCTTATAAATTTTATACTTATAACGGACCTCTTCCATCGTCCGATCACTGAGAATGGAAGGGATTTTAGAATGACCAGGGATAGGCAGAGGATATTCTAAGCTAGAGGAAGAGGAGGGGGTAGCCACCGTCGCCTGGGTAGGAGACGGCAAGGAAGAGGAATCCGCCGCCGCCTCATGGCTAGCAGACGGTGAAGAAGACAGAGTTGCCGCCGCTTCTAGAGCGGTGGACATCGAAGACGAAGAAATATCTGCCACTACTGGGGCAACAGATGGCGGAGGAGAAGAAGCCCTCGTCGACGGAGAAAGGGGACCAGCTGGAGGAATATCGGAGAGAGGGGCAGACGATGACATTATAAGAAATTAAAATAGTAAAAAACTGACGAAGTACCTGGTCTACAGAGATGATCGGAGAAATGGAACGGAGGAATTGAAGTCAGAAAATTTGCCGGAAAATATTGGAGAAAGGAGAAGGAAACTTGAGGATTTTTTGTGAAAGTCAAAAATATAAAGTGAGAGAAAGAGAAAGAATAGCGGGAATAAAAGGAAGTAGATAAATTCAAAAAAAATGAAAAATCAAGGAAAAGGGGATTTGATGGGATCCCCGCATTTAATACGGGCAGACAAACAGTACCTTAGGCAATGAGCTGGAATGCTAACCGTCCTAGGGTAGGTCACGCGCCGCAGACCTGTCAGTACTTTGAGAGACGTGTGGAAAATAATAACCGTTTGGGAAGGTGGGCCGACACCACTAACGCCAATGATTAGTCCTGGTTGTCAGGCGGATTTCTTGGGATTCGTATTGGTACAAGAAACAATAAAGGATGAGTGGGACCTCATTTATTCTTGAGGGCCCTGGATTGGTACAGATCTACCCCAACCATTTCGGGTGGAGGAGTTGATGAGGCATAAAGAGGATAGACCCGGATTGGAGTAGACCTGGATCCAGATAACCATTTATTCTTAAAAGCTGAATAGATCAGAGCAGGGTCGCCCCAGCCCAGGAGTTGTCCTGAGTTGATAGAGAACCTCTTGTGGAATAAACCTTCAAATATAAAGGCAGGCTTGCCAAGTGGGACCAATTGTCAGAGTTTGTTGTGTAAACGGCCCTTGATTCGCTGCCTTTATTTCCGAGATCCCGGAAGGGGTCCCCACTGGGAAAAACTATAAGTATCTCAGCCCCAAGGCTAAGAGAGGTATGTCATTATTTGTGCATTCCTTGCTTTGCTCATTAATAAACACTCTACACGCTTTCTGACTTAAGCATCAAAGAGGTTTCTACCGGAAAACCCCCGGTGGTCCCTTTTCTGACGTGTTTGTGTGTGCAGGTTGGGAAGTAGTGCAAGGTCTAGGCGAGGTTATAGTTTTGGGTGAAACAATTAACGACCTTGTGCAAAACATAATAAATGGAAGAAAGACGAGTACTCGGCAATTGCTCAAACTATGCATGAACCAAACCTCCAGACAAGAATGAGATAACCTCATTCATATCGTCCACAGTCGAATCACCCCGATACGGCTTAGTTCCAAACAACTCATCAACCAAATTAGGGGTAAAACTAAACACTTTTCCACGCACATAAACTTAGCCATAATTCACAGAATTCAAATGAAAAATAGATGGCAACAAATTGGCAAATAACTCCACAACGATTTCACGGACAAAAGGCATGGCAGTCGAGACTGTGGAATACATACCTTTATGCTAAAAATAAGCAACCAAGTTTTGCTTCTCAAACAACTCAATCGGGACTCGGAGCTCAGTGATCATATTCTGGGTCTGGTATTCAGCAAACAACTCCTCGGCCTCGGCAGTCAAAAACCTGCCGGAAAATGGCACCATATCTTCAACTTCAACATTTTGAGAGGGACTGCTAGTGGAGGAGTGAGAGTGAGTAGAGGTGTCAGAAGGAGGCAATAAGGGAGCAGGAGAAGCAAAAGCAGCAGACTCGGAGGCAGAGGATGAAGCAGCCTGGGCTTGCGGCGATGTTGGTATCGAGGAACAAACATTGGCTTTCTTCGCTACCCTGTTTTTCTTTTTATCTTTCTTTAGAGCAGATATGATGTCACAAAGAGGCACATCAAAAGATGAGTCAGGGGAGTACTCAAAAAGAGCAGGATCAAACTCGGGTTGATCACTACGAACTGGAGACGGAGGAGGAACATCAATAGACGGTCTGGATGAACTAGTGACCTCTCCAGAGATAAATCTAAAATAGTATAAGAGGTGATGATTATTCAGTATAAGTGTAACCTGTAGAAACCTTGATGGCCGCCGGGGTAGATTTCTTGTCGGCCAACTTCACAGTCTGCTTCTGACGAGGTGTCTTCTTCGCCGTCAAACTAAGAGCTGAAACAAACAGAGGCACCGACCCTTCCACCGGAGCAGTAGGGACATAATCATCATCGTCAGGATCCAACATCACCGTGACATCCTCCACAAGGTTCGTGTTCTCAATTGGCACATTGCGGCATGGCCTTGCTTGGCTCTTCGATACTGCAGGCGGCACTACGTCGGGAGGTATATTGCGCAATCGCCGAGATCTTTTCAGGGTAGGGTTCCCCACTCGTCCAAACGTTTCAGCAACAAATGCTAAATTTGGTGGATTATCAACATCGATATTGTTGTTGGGATGCCCTGGATAAACCTGTGCTTCAGGGGCGGCGTCATTCGGCGCAGGAGCTGGCACAACATCATGAGAATCACGCGGCGGCGAGGGAGGCAGTGATGTTGGGATGGAAGAAGAACCACCACCGACTTCGGCGTAAATGTCCAGGCCTCCAATCTTTGGAAAAGGCGCAGGAATCTATTCGGCGGAGCATCGCACACCGACAGGAAATTCAGGAATAGTCGACGGAGAAGGCTGGTTCGACATCCTGAAAATTGCACAAAAACACAAGAGCAGAAAAATCGAAATAGATGGAGAACTTTGTGAGAGCTCAAGAGTTGAATTGCAGAGGGTTAATAGGAAGTGAGGAAATGGTAAAAAGAGTCAGGTATTTATGCTTTCCAAAAAAATAAATGACCGTTGCCAAGGAGAGAGAAGAATAAAAAAATAAAAGGAAAAAAAACCCTAATTTTACCTTCTAGCGGATTTGTGGCCAAAAACCTGATTTTCTTTCGTTTCATAAAAAAACCACTCCCCCTTAATGTAGGATACGTGATCACCCCCACTTCAACCATTATCACATTAATTTAAACAAAAATAAAATTGCACAACTCAACTACAAATTTAACCGAAGTATAGAGTTGGATTAATTGAACCATCAGCGCAGTAGAATTTGTTTTGTGCAATATGAATTATCACTCTCCAAATCAAACTCGTTATTACCTGTCCATCAACTCTTAGTTAGTTAGATTCAAAACACAATTATGATAATTCAAGATAGACAAAAACACAAGCAATAGTACGCACAGCAAGAAGGCATCTTCCAAAGTATGAATGTCCTATTGGATGCCTAAAATTCATGACCTAAAAAGGTTAAAATAATTTATATTACAATTTTATTGACTCGATCAGTGTTGCTTTTTATTATTGACAACATTATAACCAACATTGCCTCAGGCAAAGTCAATGGAAACTTACCCCTTAACCCAAGTTAATGACTACGTCAAAATCCCTCAAGAAGGTGAAATTTAAAGATTGGATCAATTTGCAGATTTTCTTCATCTTTTAAGAGATTTGAAGAGAAATAGCTTATCTTCAGCAATTGCTGTTAACACCTCTTGTTTTTTGGACCTGGGAGAAAAACCAGTTTCTACGGGCAAGCTCCACAATCACCTAATTGAAGAGGTTAGTCTTTTTATCATCACTATTATTGCAACACTAGACCTTATCGCACTTTCAACCCGACTCAATGCATTCGGATTATGTATGAAAAGAAAAATAAAAATGCATGCAAAATTATACAGATGTTGTGACTGATGTTGATATGCTGTGTCACAACATCACAAACTAACATTGGCTCAGACAATGCACATACCAAGATCTCTTCTCAAATGAGAGAAGGTCTCGTAATCTAATGCCTTTGTGAAGATGTCAGCAAGCTGATTGTCTGGCCATATATGCTCAAGGCTAACAATCTTCCTCTCAACTAAGTCTCGAGTAAAGTGGTACCTTATGTCAATGTGTTTATTCGAGAGTGCTGGACTGGATTTTTTGAGATGTCAATGGCACTAGAATTGTCACAAAGCACAGTCAAAATACTACTGTGCAGACCGTAATCTTGTATCATCTGGTTCATCCACAACAATTGTGTGCACGCACTTCCTGCTGCAATATACTCGGCTTCAGCTGTAAAAAGCGAAATACAATTCTGTTTTTTTCTATACCAAGAGATTAGATTATTACCGAAGAAAAAATAGCCCCATGTAGTACTCTTCCTATATACCACATCTCCTGCCCAGTCCGAATCAGTATAACCCACAAGTTCAATACCAGTGTCCTTAGTGTACCACACCCTAATTCTGTTGTACCAGCAATGTACCTTATGATTCTTTTAACGGCTTTTAAGTGTGTCTCTTTTGGATTAGATTGATATCTAGCACACAAACACACACTATACATAATATCAGGTCTACTTTCTGTCAAATACAACAGACTCCCTATCATGCTTCTGTACATGGTGTTATCAACAACCTTACTAACATCGTCTCTCGACAGTTTCACAGTTTTGCCTAGTGGGGTTTTCTAATGCGTTTCACTCTCTAACCCAAATGTTTTAACTAATTTCTTAGCATATTTGGTCTGAGAAAGTAAAATACAATCATCAAGCTGTTTGATTTGAAGACCGAGAAAGTACGGGAGATTACCTTCCATGCTCATCTCAAATGTGTCGGACATTCGAGTGATAAACTCCTTAACCATCTGCTCGTTAGTGGATCCAAAAATAATATCATCTACATAAATTTGGACGATTAAGATGTGCTTATTGGATTTAAAGAGAAACAACATTTTGTCAACTTCTCCTCGTCTAAAGTTCAAATAGAGCAAATGTTGAGTCAACCTTTCATACCAAGCTCTACGAGCTTGTTTTAAACCATATAAAGCTTTCTTCAATTTTAAAACAAAGTTGGGTTTTAGGGGATCTACAAATAAACCCTATTTGTAGGGGATCTACAAATAAACCCTATTCATAGCTTCAGCCCAAAAACATTTTGCAATGCCATTAAAAATAAGCATAGTTCTAGTCATTTCAGCAAGAGACCTGTTTTTTCGTTCATCTATGCCATTTTGTTGGGAAGAAATTAGTGAAGAAAACTCGTGACTTATACCTTCCGAAGTGCAGTATATTGAAAAAGATGCATTTTCAAATTCTTTTCCATGATCAGTTCTAATCCTACCAATGTTCACATCAAATCTCACACACAACCTCTTTGCAAGTTTTTTGAATGCTTCAAAAGTTTCAGAATTTTCTTTTAAAAACTCTACCGAAGTGAAACGAGAAAAATCATCAACAATGACTAATGCGTACCTTTTGCCACCAAGGCTCTCGACTTCAAGTGGTCCCAAAAAGTCCATATGAAGGAGTTCGAAGCAAGATGATGTAGTGAGACTCTGCACGACTTGATGCGGCACCCTGACCTGCTTTCCTTTCTGACACGCCTCGCATACAGGAATGATCTTGGTGTTGAGCTTAGGCAGCCCATTCACAGCTTCCTCTTTCTCCAGCCTGTCCATCATCTTGTAGTTGACATGCCCAGGTTTTGATGCCACACCTCAGCATCACTTAATTGAGACAATTTGAAAAAGGCATCACTATTAATTTGATAGCAGTTATCTGAAGTCCTCTGACCAATGAGGATACACGGTCAATTTTCCTCATAGACTTCATGTTTCTCTCGATTGAATTTGACACTTAACCCACCATCGCAAAGTTGACTTATGCTTATCAGGTTCGCAGTAAGTCCTTCTACTAGCAACACATTTTCTAAAGTTACAATGCCGGGAACATGGAGAGTTCCTTGGCCAATGATTTGGCCATTTGCACCTCCATCATACTTTACTTTTCCACCTCGAAATCTGACAATTTTGGAAAGTAGTTCTTCTGACCCAGTCATATGCTTCGAGCATCCACTATCAAAATACCAGGCTCCAGGGACGTGGGATTTCAGGGAGGTATGGATCATATTGCACTTGATGTTATTTTTCTTGACCCACACTTGTTTGAACTTGGTGTTGGTATTGATGTTGGTAACACGGGAATCAACATGGGATTTAGCTGCCACCCTTTTTCTCTGAAAGTGTCTTCTCTCGCCATAATCTTCCAGCAGAAAGGTCGAATGTGACCTGGTTCACCACAATGATGACACACAAACTGTCTCCTTCTCTTCTTGTGGCGTTTGGAGGATTTTTGTTCTTGGCTTGATACTTGTGTTGGCTGATTTGGTTTGTAGCCGATTCCATGATTTGAGGCTATTGGGAAACTCATCTCCAAGATTTCGTCGAGCTTTTCTTTCCCTTTGTTCAGATTCGTAATGGTTCCTTGAACCTTTGTCAGCTCAGTTTTCACCCTTTCTAGCTCAGCATCCTTCTTGGTGAGCGACGTTTCCAATCAGACAATTATGTCAACTTGATCACTCTTTTCCTTGGTTAGTTTTTCAACCTCTTTCATGAGATCGTTGACCTTGAGTACCTATTTTCCCCAACTAACAAATAGTTGCTTATGCTCAATACTCAACTGCTCGTATTCTTCAAGATAGTCAGTAGTCTATTGATCGATGATTTCTCGACGCTCTAGAAATCGCCTCCGCAATAGTACGGAGTCGACTGTAGGTGCGGTGAGTTGTCCCGAGTCGTGTCTCTCGAGGATGGATGTAATCGGCGTTCGGTTTTCTTTATCGTTCTTATCGTCGGTTTTACTTAATCTAATTTAACCCTAGAAAGCGATAATCATTTTCCGGTTTCTATAATTAAGATTGAAATTGAGATTTACGATTTAAAAACATTGAAACATTTAAGGAAATTAAAGCTTGTATTAAAAACGATCAATTTAAACTATTTAACTTATTAAAACTTAATTATTTGAAATTAGTAAAATGGAGGGAAAATTAAGGTCAACTTATTTGAATAAGTCAACAAATTACTTAACATTAATCAAAGGTTTTTAAATATGAAGATTCAATAAACTATTACAAACTTTGAAATTAACTACAACTTATTAACTTAAAAGCATAAGTTCATAATCTAGAAAGCTATAAAATGAAATTGAGAATTTTGAAAGATCTAAACAACCACAAACCAAGAACCAAACTTCAATATAAGATCAAAAGAAAATAACATGGAAATTAAGCTATATTAAAGGAAAGAGATTACCAAATGTACTTGATTACACAAAAGCTTGAATGAGGAAAAGCTTGGAAGCTGATGGTTCTTCACAATGACACTTAAAATAAAGCTTGAAGATGAAATAACTAAAATCTTAACTTAACTAATCTATATCTAAATACTAGAATTTATAGGAATTAAAACTAATTAAAAAAAAGATGAAAAGTGCTTCTTTTTCTGGTTTTGAGCTGCTCCTTGGAGAAGAAGGCCACCCAGCAAGTTGTTCTCCGTGAAAAGACGTCTGATTGCTTAAATCTTCAAAAATCTGCTTTTCAGTCGATCGACTGAGAAAAAGCAGTCGATCGACTGCAGTCGATCGGACTTGTCGGCTGTCGATCGACTGCTGTGTCGAAATGGCCAAAAGGCCCTGTAATTCAGTCGATCTTGGGACACCAGTCGATCGACGGCAGTCGATCGGCCAAGTAGGCAGTCGATCGACTGCCATGTCAAAAGCTTCAAAACTCGCTGGAATTCAGTCGATTTTGGGGGGGTTCAGTCGATCGACCAGATATGCAGTCGATCGACTGAACATCCAGTCGGTCCGACTGGATTCCAGCTTCCGGCTCGATTTCTCGTCCTTTTCGCCTCCGCCGGTTTATCGAACCTCGTCCGCTGCGCCTCCTTGCTTTGTCTGTCCAATCCCGAGTCGAGTATCGACGATCCCCACGAGCGTGGGCCCCGCTTGGGCGTCCTACGGCCAATAAAAACGAAAAACGTGAACAAAACTACGAAAATGAATAAGAAAACGTACAAAAACTAAGAAAACCTAGAAATACGAAAAACGGCCAACCCGACTCCTAAAACAACAAAAAAGCAAGCGAAAAACACGCAACGTGAAACAAAAACGGTAATGAAAATATGTACAAAAAGATGCAAATCATCTATGCATTCATGCACACGATGTTGGTTTCAAGGATACCAACATGGACGTCGTCATCCCACACAACATTAGAAAACAGGGACTGGTTCAGGAGAGTTGGAATCATTGACATCCTCAGTGAAGTCTGTGGCAACCATGCTCTTTTTCCTGAGAGTGTTAGCACACTCATTCTTGTAGTGTCCCCAACCTTTACATTCATGACATTGAATTTCATTGAGCGGTCTCAGGGAGCTGGATGCATTGGATATTGATGGTGAGGACTGCGATCTGGGAAGAGTGCGTCCAGTGAACTTTGGTGCAGACACCGGTGGCTTGGTCTTTGGGCTTTATCCTCCAATGTTGTTCTTTTTCTTTAGGAAATTATTAAAACGTTGGGTCAGAAAGGACGGTTCGTCTTCCTCAAGAGTAGTGGACTCCATCTTTTTCAAAATCCCTTTCATATCAAACTCCTCATCTTCTTCATCGTTGTCTGAGTTAGCAACGGAGGAGAGATAAACATTCTTCTCTTTTGAGTTTGAACCGAGGTGTTCCATCTCATATGGCTTGAGAGAGCCAACTAAGGTATTAAACTCTATGTCATCAATGTCTTTGGATTCTTCTATGGCAACAACTTTTACGGTGAATTTCTTTGTGATGGATCTTAGTAGTTTTCCCACAAGACGTGAGTTTGTTATTGATTCACCAAGCTCTCTACACTCGTTTGTAATATCTGAGAGTCTCATGGCGTAGTCCATGATATACTCCTTTTCATCCATTCTCATTGTCTCGATGGTGGACATCAGCATTCTGAGCCTTGATCTCTTTACGCTCTGGGTCCCTTCACACAACCTTTGGAGTGCGTCCAATGCATCCTTTGCTGAATCACAATTCTTGAAGACCCTGTAGTAGCTTGCGTCTACATACCCACACAGGGTATTGATGCATTTGGAATTCCAGTTTGCAGCGGCTACTTCGTCAGCAGTCCAATCTATCTCCTTTTTGTCGACGGTAACACATTCACCATCAGTGACAATTGGCTTTTCCCATCTAATTAGAATGGTTCTCCATGCACATTCGTCGATGCTCTTTAAGTGCCACCACATCCTTTGTTTCCAGAGAGAGTAGTTCTCCCCATTTGGGATCGGAGGCCTTGGGTTGCCCTTGAGCATCCACAACACCTAAACAAATAAGGATCAGTACTTAAAGCTTAAGTAACCTGCTCTAGATGCCAATTGGAGAATTTGAAGGTCTCTGATTTTGAAATAGGTAGTAGTTTGTGATGTTGCTTTCAATGTTAACCAACACTGAATACCAACATCAACCAGAGTTAAACTAAAAATATGCAGTAGAAATATAACTTAAGAACACAACAAATTGAATTCAGTTCACAAGTAAAAGTACTTGTGAACTTGGGTGTACAAACTCGAAAACTATATTACTTTCTTGTTTTCAATCAATACAAGAATATGAAGTAATATATGAAAACTAAAGTATCAAAAAACATGATACTAAATATTTGTCGCCTAGATGAAAAGATCTTCTCCGTTGGTCACGCAACTTCGAAGAACTTGTTAATCTCGAACAGTGGCTCCAAGTAGTCTTCGTGTTCTTTCCTTGCTGTGCGTTATCTTGCATGCCTTCTCTCTAAATCCGTGCGTCAAGAAGTGATCCCAAGCTTTAGTATTCTCTTGTCTTAAATAGACAATCCTAGAATCCTAATCTTGGTAAACAAGTAAACAAATCCTAAATATAATCTAGAAAACTAAATAAAGTCTTGTACATCAACTAGGAAATAAATAAAGACCTAAATCTAGTTCCCTAATTTATCTTGTGCCCAAGAAAGGCAAATAACAAAATAGGAATTATTGCCAAAAATAAATTCCTCAACACTTCCTAACTTCTTTCTTCTCTTTTATCCTCATGCATTTTCTACCAAAATTTTATACTTTTTCAATATGAATTTTTGCATATCCAATTTCTAGATTTCCTATTTTTTTTAATAATATAAATCAATTCTTTATAATTCTGCCATTGCATTATAGATCAATATTGTTCTCGGTTTGTTTGGGATAATTTGTTTTCTCTACAATTCAAACTCTGTTATATTATCGATGATATTAGATAAATAGTTGATCCAGTATGGTTTGAGATCCCGATATGATTTTATTTTTGTTTAAGATCGAATATTTGTGTGCCTGTTCAGATATGTTAAAATACATTGGAATAAATAAACAGAAATTTTGATGTATACTTTGACCTGTTTTTTCAATATGTTTATATATATTTTACAAAAGATACATATTCATATTAATCTTGGTTTCTTGAAGATCCAAACCTAGGCTCATATGATTGAAGATTGCAATTGTATTTATTGGTCATATATTCTCTATCTAATGATCTGAATGTCTGAAATGATGCATGTATAAATTGGGATTTTACCTGAATGATACTGATGATCAATATCCATCCTATTTGTTAATGCCGTTGACATCCTAGCCTATGCGTCAAAAATCCATTGCTTCGGATGACATGTGTCAACGCTCGGTAGGTCCGGATGCTGAGTTGTCAGCTTCTGATGGTTTGTGTTAAAATGTTACATATTGAGGATTCTTTTCCTTGGTATAAATAACAACTTTTTCCCATAATTCATTTCTACAACAAAACTAGGGTTTCTCTATCCAACAGAGCCTCTCCATCCTCTGTCGCCACAAACCAAATCTGCTCTATACTCTCTATCGTTCTCAATCATTTCTCTATCCAACAAAGCCTCTCTATAGGATGTTTAAATTCTGAGAAGAAAATCTTCAATCATTTATATTATTTGTGGTTGTTTTTTTTTCCAGATCTGCAAACATTTTTCAAGATCTGATGTTTGGTAATGACCTAAGTTGCACCGACACGAGAAATTGACCTGATACACAATACACGGACACGCTTAAGACACGCAAATTATAACGTAAAACAGGACACGATACGGGTGACACGCTACGGCAAAATGTCATATTTTGAAGTCTAATGACTGATTTATTAGGATTAATTATGTTTTTTTTTTCTTTTCTTTCGTATTAAACTGGAATCATTTTTCCGATTAAGCTTGGATTTTTTTACAGATTGGAGGTTTAAATTTATTTTAATTTTATTTTTTTTCTTATTAAATCCCAATCATTTTTCTGATTTGGCATTCGATTTTAATAAGTTTTTAGTTTTTTTTTGCAGATGTTCAAACATTTTTGCAGATATTCAGACAGAGCCTCTCTATCCTTCAAACCTTTTTGCAAATCGGATGTTTAGATTTTGAGAAGAAGATCTTCAGTCGTTTCTATTATTTGTGGTTGTTTTTTTTCCAGATCTGCAAACATTTTTCAAGATCTGATGTTTGGCAATGACTGATTTAATGGTATTAACATATGTTTTTTTTTTTCTTTTCTTTCGTATTAAATTGAAATCATTCTTCTGAAGATCCATATTAGGATACGATTTGTATTGATTGTCTTTATTTCTTATTTATGGCAATCTATTTTAGAATTTTTTTTTATTGTAAATGAAACTAGAATCTTTATTTCGTATATGATTAGGATACGATTTTTTAATTTTTTTTTTTTGTAATAGTCACTAGAATTAAAGGTTTACAAATAGAATTTTCGATTATTTCACAGATTTTCTTTGAATATAATGTTTTTTTTTTCCTTTGTTATTGAATATTTGTTTTGATTTTTGTTGAATATGATTTTCTCTTTGTTATTTCACAGGTCCATATTAGGATACGATTATTTCAAAGATTTTTGTTTTCACTTTTGTTGAATATAATTTTATGTTTCAAAAATCTTATTAGAAGGATATCTATCAGTTGCTTATCTTGAATGTCTACTTTCAACAGAATGCTTTTATTCTTTTTAAATTATTGCATGGATTTTGTTATAATTTTTTATGTGATATATATGTGTTTACTTATGTTATTAAATATAAATTAATGTCTATAGTTAAGTTTTTCTCTAATATGGAATATAGACATTATTAGCTTATACCATGTAAATCATAAACTCTTTAAATTATTACTTGACTGTTTTATACTTAAATATCAATCATCAGCTTAATTAAGCAATTTACTATATCATGCACTCAAGTAAATCATTACATGGATTATAATATAATTTCAAGAAAATACATATATTTGTTAATTAAGCAATCTACTATATCATGCAATCAAGTACTTCATTACATGGATTAAAATATAATTTTAAAGAAATATATATATTTGATATTCACGGTCATCTTTGGATTTTATAGTTTAAATATTCTTTTGGTATTCACATTTATCTTCGAATATTATAGTTTAAATATATTTTTGGTATTCAAGTACGATCTAATATTTTGCAACTCGGTAACCACTACCAAATAAATAGTTAATTAATATAAATTATTTAGTTTATTTTTTTGGATTATATTCATTAGAGATTATAATATATTTTAAAATATTATCTTAAATCATATGTCAAGGTTTCAAAGTTATATGAATATATATAGACATTCATCTTAAAGATCTTCCCATTAGTTTGTATCTAAGCTTTTAATAATCTAATACCCATACCTTTTATAATTTTATAAAAATATTCTTTATTTAACATACCTTTATTGATATAATAACTTCAGAATCTATAATAAAGATATGGATTATCAATTAAAATCATTTATGTAGTAATTTCGTTGCTTTTAGAATTTCCTACTTTCTTGGTAATATATTCTTTAAAATCGTATTAGATTTTAAAATAAATATTTTGTAATTAAAATTTTCTTTAAATATTCTTTAAAAAATCGTTGCTTTGAGAATTCCCTACATAATAAGTTGCCATATTCAATTAAAATAAAATAAATATTTTATAATTAACAATTATATATATTACTCATCGTAATTGATCTTCATGTTAAAAAGTCTAGGATACCATAATTTGCTTAATTATACGCATAAATACTGCCAAATCAAAGCATTTATTTTTGTACAAAAGAACATAAATCTCTAAGAAAACAACTAATTAAATATTGATCTTTGACTTCTAGATTTATAAAATATCTTGCAAGCTTTCAACAACAAACTAATTTTCTTTTCTTATATAATGGACAAACATTAAATATATTGCCTAGAATCATTAAATGTCTTATAGTATCTATACTTATCTAGATGTCAATCAAAATAATAAAAAGATATTCTGAGTCTGTTTTCCTTAAATATAGTATATATATTAATAAAATATATATTTATCAAAATACCTATTGCCCCTAAAAATATCTAACAAACGTAATTAAATTAACAAATAATTATATTATAAATTATTTGTTGAATTAGTTAATTCCAACCGATTGATTTGTAATATAGTATAAATATATATCTACCAAAAAATCTCTTGCCACTAAAATCGATTATTTTTTCCTTTTATTACATATTATTATATGTTAACGAATCAATCAAATGTATGAAAAAATCAGTTGGAGCACATCAAACAGATCTTTTACGAATAATATATAAATTTCACTAATATTTGAATTCAGAAATGCAAACGATTCTTACCTATAGCGAGCCTTTTGTAAAATTAGAAAACTATGCAATTTTAATGTTTATTGTTGTCTGTCATAAAGTTTCATTGTATCCATTTTGTTTATTATCTCTATGTTCAAACAAAAATCCACACAAAGTTTATTTTGAATTTCTAAGTAGATTTTGAAGAAAGTCATTATATTATAAATTATTTATATTTAAACTGGTGCCTGTGGTCCAATATTTATAGAGATCTTTTATGGGAGCTTTTTTTATGGGAACTCAATATCAAATAAATATATTGGATTTCATTTTATATAAAAATGTTTAATGATGAATTACAACCTCTATGTATATAATTTTTATTAATTTGACAGTGTACTTACCTAAGTTAAAGATAATAATAGTTTTATGGTAACAAGAATATTGGAATTACCCTAATTAGTGGATCAACTTATTAATGATGATTCTTTACATCAAATATTTTCATAATTAAATGTAATTATTTATTCACAAAAGTGCCAGATATAATTATATATAATTCTTTTTATGGAATAAGATACTATTTTTTGGTCCGTTTATAATAATGGGTAATTCTCACATCTGATTACCAATAAGAACAAAACTATGTAATTGACATAAATTGATATATATATATATATATATATATATATATATATATATATATATATATATATATATATATATATTGTAAGGCTCTTTTATTTGTTGTTATCTTAGACGTAGTTTTATTATGACTAATATTGTAACATCCCATATTTGTATTTTACCTTATTTGAGAATCATGAATACTCTATTACATTTTTTTTATTATTACAATAATCATTTTTCTAAAAATTTATTTTTGAGTACCAAGAACCGTAATGCTCTGATACCAACTGTAACATCCCAGATTTTCATAGCGAGAATATAAGCGGAAGTATTCAGATTTTAATGGAAGTAACATGAGGAACGTTACTTTTTATAATACTTTTAGTTAATTTAAAAATAAACAAACAATTAAGTCAAACAACTTTATTGAAATAAAGCTAGCTGATATCTTTTCAATGAAAATAAATAAATCTAATATCATTTGACTTTAATGAAAACTAATAATAATAATAATAATAATAATAATAAAGTTTTATAAATAGCATTCCAATAAATTCAATAGTTAATAGTTAATCTTTGCGAAAATAAAATAATGAATTCAAATACGATTAATTGATTAAGTTTAAAATATAAATAAAATCTCAAGACTTTAAATCGTAGTTTTACTATCGTCGTCACCACCACACTTCCACTCCGATTTCACATGACTTGAAAAATGTTTTTTAAAAAGGGATGAGCTTTCAACTCGCTCAGTAGGGAGTACAGTTCACAATAATTGCATAATATCATAGTTCTGGACAATCATATCTCTGTTGTGTAATAAATTACACCTCTATGTACCCTAAATTGTACCTCTATTGTGCTATACTGCACCTCTGTTGTGCATTGCTGCACCTCTATCTCTGGGCTATGCGACAATTTTTAAAACTCTCTGGGTAGCATGACTGTGTTCACATAATTTGTGACGAAACGCCACCTCTAGGTTATATAATCATCAACATAGGCTAAAATACTAAGCACTTTAAACTGAAATGTAAATAGAAAGGTTTTAGTTATCCCTACCTCGAATATGAAGAAACGTGCCTTGACTCGATAAATGCCACTCGTAAATTATATGTGCTTTAATGATCGTCCTAATCCTCATAATCATCGATTTCTACAAATAAACAGAATTGGAATAAATAGATGTAATAGAAATAGAAACGAATATTTAGTCGAACTGTACTCCCTACTGAGCGAGTTGAAACTCATCCCTTTTTAAATAACATTTTTCAGGTCATGTGAAATCAAAGCGGTAGCGTGGTGGTGACGACGATAGTAAAACTACGATTTAAAGTCTTGAGATTTTATTTATATTTTAAACTTAATCAATTAATCGTATTTGAATTCATTATTTTATTTCCACAAATATTAACTATTAACTATTGGATTTATTGGAATGATATTTATGAAACTTCATTATTAATATATTATTATTATTATCAATATTATTATTATTTGTTTTTATTAAAGTCAAATGATATTAGATTTATTTATTTTTATTGAAAAGATATCAACTAGCTTTATTTAAATAAAGTTGTTTGACTTAATTGTTTGATAATTTTTAAATTAAGTGAAAGTATTATAAAAAGTAACGTCCCTCATATTACTTCCATTTAAATATGAATACTTCCGCTTATATTCTCGCTATGAAAAACTGGGATGTTACAAATATAATAAAATATTTATATTAACCGTTTCTATGAATTATATATAACGATATATAATATATATCATGAGTTATATCTGTGAGTTGCCATACTAAAAACTGATACTGAATAATATATATGCCATACTAAAAACTGATACTGAATAATATATATGCGATAATTTTGCCAAAATATAATTAAAAGATTATATTCAACCTATATATTTGGTAGATATGGTGTGGCTAAAGATGATTTACATTTCATTGGATTTAATACTACGTATACATTAGATAAACAAAATTGAATAGGTTAGTATATTCTGAAAAAATATTAAATATAATATCATATATGTCAGTTTATATAAAGAGACTTAGTATCTAATTATGGATACGTAGATTAATTATGTATACAATGGATATTATCATATAAGATAAGATTACATACTGGCATATAACAAGAACTATCTCACACAAAACTATATAGTTCTCAAATTAAAATATTGAATAATTAATTCTCTTAACATATGAAATAAAAATTTGGACACCAAATATAGTTGATTGATCCTAATTTATGGATGATCAAATAAGATAGGTTTTTAAATTAATTTAGTTGATTCATCTTAATTTATTTATCCAACCTAAATCTGGAAACCATAGGTGTGATTATTTGGTAAATTAGTAAATTGTATTGATATTTTAATTGTTTTAATTTTGTAAATTTTCAAAATATATTAAACATAATTAATATTTTTAATAGATATATAAGTAGTAAGAATATAATTCTCACAAATTTAATCGACATAAGGAAATAAACTTAATAACTTATATTAATTGATAGCAAGGTTTTTGGTAGTGATTATGAAGTTTCTATCTTTTGAGGTGTTTGTTAGTTAGAATAATATATGTAAAAATAAAATATACTAACTTAATAATTTATATTAATTGATGACAAGTTTCTTGGACATTATTAATATAGTGAAATTCACGTAAAAAAAACTTAATAATTGATATTAATTGATAGCAAGTTTCTTCGACATGATTATGAAGTTTCTATCTTCGAAAGATGTATTATAGTTAGAATAATATATTTGTAATTTTATAAATATATACGTTTCTACCCATATACATATATACGTTTCTTGGACATTATACTATATTATATTAATGTGAGTTCACACAATCTACATAATCTTATAAATATTATAGTATCCATATACATATAAACGATTATATATATATATATATATATATATATATATATATATATATATGAAATGTTTATAATATTTGTCTAAATCATTTATTTCTCTTTGTTTGAAAAATAGAGTCATTTTTATTTAAATAAACATCTTGGTTTGGTGTATAGACATGAACAAATTTTAACACAATTTGTCTAATTGAGCCCATTTGAACTTATTGAGAATTATGAAACGTAAATGGTTCAAGATTATTTGTTTGAATGTAAAATATAAAATAAAATAGTAAATGTTGTATACAATGAGTTTTTCTCAAAATTTAAAGTGAATAATAAATCATCTTTTGAACTTGATAAATTATTTCTCGTCATCTGCATATTAATAATATCGTGTATAAAGTAGGTTTTCAAATTTAAAGTGAACATTATTTTTCACTCTGTCTTTAATGTCTACCTTTTGTATATTTTTATGATTTTCTTATCAATGCCCGCGTAATTGCGGATGTCGCACTAGTTGGCATTTAAAGTTGTTGGGCCTCCGCCTCTTATGGGAGAAAGTCAACAATTGTCATTATCTACTTCTCTTAAAATTCTAATACTTCTCCCGATTCTTATTTTAGAATTCTAGGTAATAGTTTTTATTTATATACTTATAAAAATATTCTATGAATCTACCATGGATTTGAATATATATTTTTTTTATTCCATATAGTAATGTTCGATCTGTCTACTTTTGTTAATTTCAGGTAATTGTTTTTATATATTTATCTATGTTAGTAGAGTTTTCGTGGTGTTGAAATATTTCAACGGGTACATGGCTTGGTATTATTGGAGATCGATTCAATTGAAGTATTCAATGTGTTTCAAGCTTGAAAAATAAAGGGGAAATAAAAAAAAAGCAATTAAAATATTTAACTATCCTAAAAAATGAAAGTGCAAGTTGGTAGAATGCCTCGGTCGTATGCCTTAAATGAAAATGCAAGCAAGTAATGAAAATAAGCAAGAAAATGCAATGTTTCACCGAGTACAAGCATGCAAGCACAAGGTACAACTATGCATAAAAACTCAAATAAAGCAAATTGACTAAAATTGAAAGYATGGATGGAAAGAGCATTGCAAGTTGACATGAAAGTTTGAAACTTTAAGAAAAATAACAAGAAACAAAGCCTAGATCTAGGATTAAGCATGAAACAAAGCATAAAAATAAAATTGCAAATAAAGCATGTGAAAAACTCAAAATCAAGACGATCCAAGAGCCGATCTATGATCTAGATGTGTCAMTCATCTAGATTCCATAGCCAATTCATATGTTTCATCATGAATTCAAGGTGCTAAAGAAAAAATCATAACATGAAGAACCAAACATAAACAAGAAGAACAAGCATGAAATTAAAGCATAGAACATGAAATTGAAAGGAAACTTACTTGAATGAAGAAAAAGAAAACAAAGCTTGAATAAGATTGCATCAAAGTAAACAATCCAAGGGAGTACTTGAATTCTTCCTAGGCTTACAAACCCAAGGAGGTGCTTGAAACTTAAATCTAATCTAGAAAAAGAAATTACATGAAAGCTTGAAATTAAATCTAAAACCTAAGGRAAAGAAAATTATCAAGAGCTTGAGAGTAAATTTGTTCCCAAACCCTAGCTTGGGTTGGGAAGGGAGTGTGTCTATCAAAGGTGCAAGGTGTAGGCTTTATATAGTTGTTTSTAGGGTCAAAAACGTCCAAAAATGCTCAAAATGGCCGATCTCCCAGCGTCTCAGTCGATCGACCGAGAAAGCAGTCGATCGACTGATTTCCAGAGAGCAACGTAACTCTGCCAGGCAGTCGATCGACTAAAACAAGTCGATCGACTGCCAAAACTTCAGAATTAGCCAATGATGTCTTCATATAAAATGTAGCCCTTTCTCTTGTATATCATATGGAATTTTAATCATATCATTTGGAGTTTTCCTCCGAGAGTTATGGGCTCCTCACCAAAACCTGCCACAAACAAGACGATGACGAACTGTCTCCACTTAAAGCTGACTTTTACCATTCTTAAACTCAGAATTTGGAATTGTTGTAAACACAAAAGTTTTATAAAATTCTCTCATCTTTCCAATGGTATAAAGTGGAGGCAAATGGCACAAGTGGTTCTGGAGTTATGCTTGTATTACGACAACTGGGACATCCACCGAGCGAATATAATCCTTTTTAGCCACCTACAAAACAAGAATTCAAACTTAAAAACCTAAAAATAGCACAAACACCTCACACTTAGTACACTTAAAGCCAAAAATATAATAAACAAGAAAAAGACCTAAAACCTAATGAAAAATGACTCTAAACTACTAGAAACGACGTTAAACTCTAACTAAAGACACAAAGAAAAATA
>BMAC01001573.1:103149-125248 GCA_014905375.1 Phtheirospermum japonicum
CACATGAGGAATAACAACCGGATAATGAGACCGCGGTGGAGCAAAAGATGATATAGCACAATCGGGTTCCACATGAAGTCCATGGTCCCCATACACGTTCTCCGAGGGATGCGTTGGCGAGGAGAGATCCGGGCAAGATTCGGGAAGATGATCACTCGTTCCACACCATCCACATCCCAAAAAAGGTCTACTAACATCTCCCATAGTGCGGATGGGAGGGCCACATGTGAAGTTGGAGCCCGGACCACCAAACAACTCCCACTCTTCCTCGTATTTATCATATACGGGTATGCTCGTCCCAAAAGTAGGAGGACCTCGACGCGGGCGGGAATTCCCAAAGTGACCATTATTCCTTTTCGGATCATGAACGGGAATGACATTACCACCATACGGGGTGGGACTTGGATATCCACCCCCCACATTTCCACTCGGAGTCATTTTCGGCACGGGATTGTAACGGGAAACGGGAGGGGCTCCATATGGGTCGTGCCTCGGGCTACGCATATTCGAAGTATATTGAGGAGCATCGTAGCCATACGGGCCGGAAGTCGGGCCTTGCGTATTCGAAGAATATGGAGGAGCATCGAAAGCCATACGGGTGGGAAGTCGGGGCTTGCACGTTTGGATAGGAACTTGAAGCGTGCACATTCGGATAGCAAGTTTGAGTACCATAACCCCCCAAGGAACCATCCACCCTCGAAAAGCCATCAAACCCGACATGGTTTGCACCATGCCCTCCCATTGCCGGGTTTCTCAAAACCATATCCATCGTTGGCAACGTGGTTTGCACCATGCCCTCCCACGTTGCCACGACCATTATACAACCTCTCATTCCCGGCATGGTTTGCACCATGCCCTCCCATGCCGGGAATGTATCCACCATAGTTATAGGAAACCTTGCATACTCAAAGAAAACGTCAAATAAAAAGGAAAGCTAAAAACACAACGAAACGACAATTAAATCGAAAGCCTTAACCAAGCCGAGTCGCAACGGCGCCATTTTGTTAGTAGAGTTTTCGTGGTGTTGAAATGATTTCAACGGGTTCATGGCTTGGTATTATCGGAAATCGATTCAATTGAAGTATTCAATGTGTTTCAAGCTTGAAAAATAAAGGAAAATAAAAAAAAGCAATTAAAATATTTAACTATACTAAAAAATGAAAGTGCAAGTTGGGTAGGATGCCTCGGTCGTATGCCTTAAATGAAAATGCAAGCAAGTAATGAAAATAAGCAAGAAAATGCAATGTTTCACCGAGTACAAGCATGCAAGCCACAAGGTACAACTATGCATAAAAAACTCAAATAAAGCAAATTGACTAAAATTGAAAGCATGGATGGAAAGAGCATTGCAAGTTGACATGAAAGTTTGAAACTTTAAGAAAAATAACAAGAAACAAAGCCTAGATCTAGGATTAAGCATGAAACAAAGCATAAAAATAAAATTGCAAATAAAGCATGTGAAAAAACTCAAAATCAAGACGATCCAAGAGCCGATCTATGATCTAGATGTGTCACTCATCTAGATTCCATAGCCAATTCATATGTTTCATCATGAATTCAAGGTGCTAAAGCAAAAATCATAACATGAAGAACCAAGCATAAACAAGAAGAACAAGCATGAAATAAAGCATAGAACATGAAATTGAAAGGAAACTTACTTGAATGAAGAAAAAGGAAACAAAGCTTGAATAAGATTGCATCAAAGTAAACAATCCAAGGGAGTACTTGAATTCTTCCTAGGCTTACAAACCCAAGGAGGTGCTTGAAACTTAAATCTAATCTAGAAAAAGAAATTACATGAAAAGCTTGAAATTAAATCTAAAACCTAAGGAAAAGAAAATTATCAAGAGCTTGAGAGTAAATTTGTTTCCCAAACCCTAGCTTGGGTTGGGAAGGGAGTGTGTCTATCAAAGGTGCAAGGTGTAGGCTTTATATAGTTGTTTCTAGGGTCAAAAACGTCCAAAAATGCTCAAAATGGCCGATCTCCCAGCGTCTCAGTCGATCGACCGAGAAAGCAGTCGATCGACTGATTTCCAGAGAGCAACGTAACTCTGCCAGGCAGTCGATCGACTAAAACAAGTCGATCGACTGCCAAAACTTCAGAATTAGCCAATGATGTCTTCATATAAAATGTAGCCCTTTCTCTTGTATATCATATGGAATTTTAATCATATCATTTGGAGTTTTCCTCCGAGAGTTATGGGCTCCTCACCAAAACCTGCCACAAACAAGACGATGACGAACTGTCTCCACTTAAAGCTGACTTTTACCATTCTTAAACTCAGAATTTGGAATTGTTGTAAACACAAAAGTTTTATAAAATTCTCTCATCTTTCCAATGGTATAAAGTGGAGGCAAATGGCACAAGTGGTTCTGGAGTTATGCTTGTATTACGACAACTGGGACATCCACCGAGCGAATATAATCCTTTTTAGCCACCTACAAAACAAGAATTCAAACTTAAAAACCTAAAAATAGCACAAACACCTCACACTTAGTACACTTAAAGCCAAAAATATAATAAACAAGAAAAAGACCTAAAACCTAATGAAAAATGACTCTAAACTACTAGAAACGACGTTAAACTCTAACTAAAGACACAAAGAAAAATACAACAATTACATGCAAAACAATCTATAAAAATATTACAGGGAAAACGATGGATATGAATATTAGTTTGGTTTTTGAGATTAATTTGGTGTAATAATTACTTCTTGACTATCAGTCTTTATTTTGGTTTAAGAATTATTTTGTCTGAATCTTCGAACAAATTCAAAAGTTAAAAAAGGACTGTAGTTTCTTAACTTCCAGTCTTTATTCAATCTCAATATTACTCCCTCCGTTTTAAAATAAGTGTCGTTTTAGATACTCAATTTTATTACAAATTAAGTGTTGTTTTAGAATCTTTCACCAATTTATTCCAGTTTTATCCCCGCTTATTTTAAGAAATATAAACAAATTTATGGTAATAGAATAACTAAAGGGAAAGAATGGAAGTAAATAAATGAGAATATTATTAATTGATTGATGATGTATTTGTCAAATAGTATGTTCTTTAATTTTGAACACAATTTCTAAAACGACACTTATTAAGAAACGGAGGGAGTAATGTTTATTGACTATCAGTTATTTTGGCAATTACTATTATTGCCTATGATCTTTATTTTGGAGCCCCTACCATAACTTTTGATGGTATATTCTTTATTGTTTTCGTTCTTTTGATAGTAATTACTGAAAAATGGTTGGATATTTGAAAATTATGTATGTAAATTTCATGTTATTAAATAGAAACCTTTAAAAGGATAATATACCAATTACCACCTTGAATTTATAATTTTTCAGTTTATTTTATTATATTTACACGCATGCACATTTTCTCAATCTTAGGTATTTTTCAAACAAAATAATTCTCACACAATATTAAGTGAAATTTCGCACAATATGTGTTTTAATAAATGAAATTGCTTAATTAGATAGTGTTAAGTCGCATTACACTCTTAATTATTGGGTCAATCAAAAAAGTCTTTAACACAATTAACGTATACAATTAAGTTAATCAAAAATTTTGTACTAATTATTTAAGGAATACATAATTATTATATCTTTACATTTATACTTTTTGTGTATCTAATACTATATGAACTTCCATATAATGTTATCCAAAAATGCCTAAAATAAACTATGAATTTAATGCTTTTATTAATTTTTGTTAGTTTATAACGCCCCTTCGCTTGATAATTTAATTATTAAACTGATTGATTATTTTCTAAGCAATTATATGATATGATAACATATGATAACCATGTAAATATGACGTATTATGTAAAACCATGAAATTTTTTTTAGTTACTATTTATTAGTTGGATGACTAATAATTCATCCATTAAATATATATATTTTAAAAATAATTAACTCTTTAAATTGGGCACATTTATAAAATGACATCATTTATCCATGTATAATAACCCAAAATGGTATGTTGTTGTATCCTTTTGATATACCACCGAACTCCGCCGTGCATGAACCCCCGCCACCACCTTCAATCTTCACCCCTACCGCTAAAATCTTACTAAACTTTTTATTCATGGTTGAATTGTGCTAATTTAGTTTTTAGGTTTTTGCAGGTCGCTACAAATAGTCCGAGAAGCCATGTGTGAAACTTCGACAACTTCGTCGGCTAATATTGAAGATCCAGTTAAGGATGATCAGTTGATGTCATATTCAGCGGTAACAAAGAAATTAATTTCGGCACACCAACTGTTTGATGAAAGTTCTCAGATGCCTATGGGTACTTTAACATAAAAAGAGGGAGTGGGTTTACTGACCTTCCCTGATGAAGTAACTGAAAAACTTGCTGCACTTCTTAGATGGGCTTTAGTGGGCAAATTTTCGCATGGAGTACCTTCTCCACAGGCTATTGGGCTTTTTTTGGTAGTCTGCATTTGGTAGGGGGTTATGATGTCAAAATGCTAAACCAAAGGCAATTACTAATTGCGCTTAAGGCTAAATTGGATTATTCAAAGTTGTGGCTTAAACCTATTTGGCAGATTGAGAATTGTCCAATGAGAGTATTCAAATGGACCCCCAGATTTAATATTCGAGTTGAATCATCAGTGGTACCTGTATGGATTAGGCTACCTGGGCTCCCAGCTCGTCTCTATGACAAGGCTGCCCTTTTCCAGATTGCTTACACAATTGGCAAACCCCTTCAAACTGATAATGGTACAACTCTTAAGAGTAGGGCTACTTTTGCGAGGGTATGTGTAGAGTTGGGTTTAATCGCTCCTTTGAATAACAAAATCCTGATGGAAATAAATGGAGAAGAAATTACCCAGAAAATCATCTACGAAAATCTGCCTAAGTTCTGTTTGGATTGTAGACATTTAGGTCATGAGAAAGATGCTTGTTATATTAATGGAAGTGTGCCTAAGCCTACAACTACTGAGAAGAAAAAGAACCTGTTGAGGTGGAAGAGGAGCAACTTGCAAATGATGGTGCTAAAAACACCAATAAGGGCAAATATGTTATAACTGAAGTTTGGGTTAAAAAAAGGGGTCTAAGAATCTGAAAGATGCAAACCATGGTGCTAAAGGAATTACAATTGGATCTCCTGTGAAAAACAAGGTTTCCAATGTCATTGGTGAAGGCTCAAATAGATTTTCTACCTTGGCTGAAGAAATAGAAGTTGTAATTGCAGATCATGGTTATGATGTGGCCTCTACATCTTATTCTGCAGTTGAGTTAGAAACTATGGTCAAAACAGCTTCAAAAGATCAAGCAAATACAGAATCTACAGTCAAACCTCCAATGAATAACACATCTCTTGAATGCAATTCTGAGGTTAAAATTTCAGTCAAACATGAAATTGGGCAGCCACAGAATGAAAAAGTTGCAATTGATGATGGCAACCAAAATGAAATCTCTCCAAAGAACTTTTCTGAGCATCAAGATCTCCCTGAAATTGTCATTCCTAAAGTAAACTGCAAATTCAACAATCCTTAGGTTTCAACTCTTATTCCTGAAGAACATGCTCCCAATACTGATACTGTGGTTCCCTTATCTCCTGAAGAAAGTTCTCATATAGTAATGATTGGCACCCTAGATATCCAAGTTGCTGAAAGCTCTAAGATGATCACACCTCCTCAAATTCATGATCTCAAGGTCCAGAACTCTGGCGCCCCACATACTGATGTTTTTGAGTCCTCTGATCACTTGAGATGTGCTGTAGAACAAACTGATGTTTCTCATGTTGCTGATCCTACTAAAGTTGCTAAGCATTTGATTCTAGAACCTGTTCCTCCTGAAGAAGAAGCTGCTGAACTTAAGGAACATGCCTTACATAGAAGAGGCAAATTAGTGGAAAATTTGGTTGTTGAATCCTCACCTCCCTCAGTTCCTATACCTTAGCCACTTAAAAATAAAAAGAAAGCTGGAAGAGGGGCCCATTCTAGGGCCACCAAAGCCACAAATCACAAATGAATACACAAGCACTAATATGGAATGCCAGAGGGGTAGGGAATTCCCCAACTCAGAGGCATTTCCATCACTTGTGTAAACAACATCACATCAAAATTCTTGTAATACTTGAACCCATGGTGGAATTTCAATCTGAATTTCTCTGTAGAAGACTAGGTTTTGTGTCTGCTTTGGCTAATTCCAATAACAAAGTTTTGTTTTTTGTGGCTAAGAATCTTTTAATCCAAACATTCCAAGATGATTAGCACATATTTGTCCTTATTTTTGTTAGTATTTTAGTTAGTTTTTATTATTGTTTTCAGTATAAGTTGGATAGTTTAAGCTTAATTTTGTATTTTTATACTTCTGGCTTATTTTACCGTATTTTGATCGTAAATGATGAGAGTAGGTGATTTTTTGCTGTTTTTCACCTTACAGCTAAGTAACCAGAAGGGTTCAGCGCATAAACAGATGAAGTTTGATGTTCGAGAGTCGAGAACAATCTTTCAGGTGAAATAGTAGCAGAAAGATCGAGAGAATGAGAAAAGCAGTGAAGCTGCGTCGGTCGACGCAAGTGTCGATGCTTCGTCGATGCGACTCTGCCCACGATGGTCGACACTATGTCGACGCAAAGCCGACGTAACTCTCTGAAGTGTCGATACATATGTGCGTTGGTCGACGCCCAAGTTGACGTAACTCTCTGTAGCGTCGATCCATGCCCGGGTCGGTCGACGCCTGTGCCCAATCGACGCAAGCACACCGAACGTGTCGACGTCGAGCTCCTGTTCGCGTCGGTCGACGCGCAGTCGACGCGACGGCCCAGAAATGGATTTTAGGGTTTCTTATGCTCCAAGCCAAGGAAAAATATAAAAGCCCTTCTCCGAATCTGTCCCAATATACAAGATACACCACTACAACCCTACTTACGTTCCATCAGCTCTAAAACAACACACCGTTACATCCCATAACAACAGAAAAGATCGATACCAGAGATTTAAGAGTCATGAGTTCCAAGCTCCAATTGTTAGTTCGTGACTCGATTTTCGGCTAAGATCTACGCAATCTCTCCGGATTAGCTGGAGAATTTACTGCAATTTCTAGTTTAAATAAGTATTCTAAACTCTTTAATAGCTTTCTTATTTTAATTTATGCAATTAGGTAGTAGTTTTTTGATTAATGTTCTTGAATCATTTCATGCTGCAAACCCAAAATACTATTGTTATTTGGATTCGTAATCTTTCAAGTAGTTTAATTAATGTTTGGTTATTGTTCAAGCTTAGATAATTCATTCCGTTTATTCTATGCTTTAGATAATTGCTTTTCGATTATGCTAGTTAATCTTGTTTGAGTTCTTAGATTAATTTCTCGGAATTACATGTTCTAGTTGCTAAATTAGGTTACATATTTTTAATTAATGCTCATACGTTTAAATTCCTTAGATAATCAAAACAATCAACCCCCCCATTTGTATAAGTTACTTTGATTAACAAAATATTCGAGATTCCGATTTTATATTCCTCGAGAGACGACTCGAGTTAACCTTGCCAACCTACACGCGATCCCGTTCTCTTGCGGGCAAGCTATTGAATTTTTGACAAATATTTATAAGTAGGCACAGATAAAAAGATTTAATCAAAAATCGTTGTTGTTGTCGGGGAACATAGCAAAGGTTTCAATAATATGTTTGTTTGTTTTATTTTTAGCCGTCTATTTGTATAATTATTTTCTCTAGTCGATGCGTTTAATTTGCTGTTGAGTGTATGCAAGGTCGAAGATCACTTAGACCCGAATTTGCACCATTCATCGACAATATTCATCGTTCTAATTAAGCAAGACCTCCTCGTATAACTGAAAATAAATTGTCTGATACCACTGATTTTGTTTGTGATCCGGTTCCTGAAACGATGTTGAGGCTAGACAATCCTGCCCACAACAACGAGAACGATCAACCACCAAGGAAACCACCTATACGACAAATAAACGAATACAGGAGTAAACCAATTCACCCGAATGGACCGGCACAACCTCGAGAGTATTGGGAAAATATTCAACGGAATATGATGAACCAGAATGAAGAGCGAGGAGGAGGAAATAGAAATTGCCACCACCACGACCAAGATAACTTTTCTGAGAGATCTTACCATGGAGACGAGCATATTGACCACTGGCTCGCTAATAACCACTACAATGAGAGGAACGAGTATGATAGAAACTACGCGAGGCCAAAAAATCAAGAGAGACGCCAAAGGGGGGCGCGGGAGCCAAGACAAAGAGATTTCACGACTCCTTAAGTGGGCCCCTATAGTTCTGCCATTGTGCTGGGTAGAATAGCATGATACTTTGAGTTGAAACCTCATATAATCAACAACCTCCCAACATTTCATGGCCTCGCCAACGAATATCCATTAACTTTCCTCAAGGAATTCTATGCCGAAGTTAGTAGGATCCTATCTCCGGGACTTCATCACGAAAACCTTCAAATGGTGTGCTTTCATAGCTACATGAAAGATAAAGCCAAATCTTGGCTACTTTCACTAGAACCGAGATCTCTGATCGACTGGCCCATGGTTAGCGACAAGTTCATAAATCAATATTACTCAGGTCAGACGACGGGCCACATTTGGAGAGAAATAGCCAACTTTGTCCAGCAAGATGGGGAGTTGCTCCATGAAGCATGGGAACGTTTCAAATCACTATTTCAAGCCTTCCCACATCATCACAACTCCCCTGGAATGGTAAATTAACTGTTCTACGAAGGGCTTTTGGACTCCTACAAAAAAAATGTAGAAGTAGCTGCTGGAGGGGATTTTGGATACTTGACAGCAATAGAAGCCAAGCAATTGTTTGAGAAGATGAGCGAGAAGTCCAGGCAAATGAGCTCTCAACCACGAAAGATTAGAGTTAACGAGGCGACTGAGATGCCAAGCAACGAAACCGTTGAGACATGCAACCGCTGTGGGGAGCAAGGGCATTTGGTGGACACATGCAAAATGGTGTGTTACGATGAATGCGAAGCCGAGGCATACGCCATCAAGGATCAAATGCGCCACCAAGATCTTCCAATCTATGAGCACAAGCCTCCAAGAAAATTTAACGCACAATGAAATTCTCCTTACTTAAAATGGGGCCCTGGAAATCCACACTTCGCCCCCACACAAGCTGATTCACCGCCACCACCACCAAACAAACCACCAACAATCGGACCGACACCTACTCTGATGCAGCCAAATGATCAACTGTTAATTTGGCAGCAAACTAAGTCACCGAAACAATCAAAAATAGAGACGGGCTCGCCAATCTAACTACGCAAGTTAATAAGTAGGGAGAAGTTTTTAGCGATCTTTCCAAGAATGTGAAGAGTTTAGAAAAAATGATGGGCCAAATGGCGACTTCTATGGCGAAGGCGGAAAACGAGAAAAGAAAATTTGTCGAGCCAACCAGAGCAAGATTCAGCTGTCCACATCTTACGAAGCAGAAAGAAGGTAGATAATGGAATCAAGGGAAAGGAAGAGGAGGTCACAGAAATCCCAACTGCGGATTCGCCGAAGAATGACGACCCTAAACCGGTGGACCAAATGCATAAGTTACCAAATCCTTATATTTTGAGTTCTTTAAAAGGGATGTTTCCAAATCCATCCACCATCCTTGAAGACTCCACCAAATCTCCAAATCAGCAACTGAAGCAGTTAACACCTACTATTCGAGACAAGGTTCCCTTTCCAAGTCGTCTACGCCCAGCAAAAGAAAACAAAAGGTTCATGGAACTTTACAACCTGCTGAAGAACGTCAACGTTAATCTCTCTCTTTTGGACGTAATCAAGACGATGCCCGCGTACGTTAAATTTTTCAAGGAGTTAGCCGCAAGGGAGCGACTATTGGAAACGACACAACGAATAGAATTGACCAAGGAGGTGAGCGCTATATGCAAGGGTCCACTACCTAAAAAGGAGAGAGACCCTGGGAGTTTTTGCATAACTATCACCTTAGTAAATGGGCAAATGGCACGTGGGATGCTCCACCTTGGTGCAGGAATTAATTTAATGCCATATTCACTTTATAAGGAATTTGACCTACGAACAATGAGGCCAACGACAATGCGACTGCAATTGGCAGATCGATCAATAAGATAACTACTTGGCATAGTTGAAGACGTACTAGTCCAAGTTGGCGAGCTGGTGATTCCAGTTGATTTTGTCATACTTGACGTCAGCGAAGTCCAAAAAGAAGGCACAAATCATACTGTCTTGCTAGGCCAACCGTTCATGTCCACTTCTCATATGCTGATTGGCGTGCACAAGGGGAGGATGACCCTATCCGTTTTGGGTGAGACAGTCACATTTTTGCTTAAAGAGATCCACAACACTGCTTCTCCGTACATGCACGAAGATTTTTTGTTTATTGACCCTATTGCATCTTGTATTCACGAGCTCAAAGGGATCACTGTGCTAGATGATTTAAGTGTCGCGGATGACACAAAATTTTTAAACAGGGTGGCAGAGATGTTGGAAATAAACTTGAATGAAATCACTGAAGATTATGAAGAAGTTGAAGATTTCGATGAGGATTTTGGAAATAGCTAACGCACCTGAACTTGGGACGAAAGTGGAGTTGAAACCACTACCAATTCATTTGAAGTATGTTTTCCTAGAGCCAAAAAAAATGAAACACATCATCATATATTCAGCATTGGCAAAAAACGAAGAAAAAGAATTGATTGCGGTGCTGAGTAACCACAAGGAAGCAATAGGATGGAGCATCAGCGACATTAAAGGGATAAGCACTGTTACTTGCATGCAACAAATTGAGCTAGAACCCGACACCAGACCTGTTAGGGACAGTCAACGAAGACTGACACCAAAGCTTTATGAAGTGGTCAAAAAGGAAAATTTTAAACTTAAAGACGAAGGAATTATCTTTGCCATTTCTGACAGTAAATGGGTGAACCCTATCTCCTGTGTTTTCGAAGAAAGGAGGCATCACCATAACCGAAAATGACAAGGGCCAGATAGTTCCAATCCGACTGAAGACTGGATGGTGTATGTGTATCGATTATAGGAAGTTAAATGCAGCCACTCGCAAGGATCACTTTCCTCTGCCGTTCATAGACCAATTTATCGACAAGCTTGCTGGACATGTATTCTATTGCTTATTGGATGGCCTTTCCGGCTATTACCAAGTAGCCATCGCTCCGGAAGATCAAAGCAAGACAACATTCACATGCCCTTTTGGAACGTTTGCCTTTCGAAGAATGCCCTTCGGTTTGTGCAACGCACCAGCGACTTTTCAAAGGTGCGTGCTCTCAATTTTTAGTGATTTTATTGATGATTTTCTTGAAGTATTCATGGATGATTTTTCAATTTTTGGGTCATATTTTGAGAATTGTTTATCTAATTTGTCCAGAGTTTTAGAACATTTCATTGAGAAGAACTTAGCATTGAGTTGGGAGAAATCCCATTTATGGTAAAAAGTGGTACAGTTCTAGGTTATGTTTTTTCTAAAAAGGGGTTGGAGGTTGATAAAGAAAAAATAGATGTGATTGAAACCCTCCCTCCCCCTCGAGATGTTAAGGGAATTAGGAGTTTTATTGGTCATGCAGGTTTTTATAGACGTTTATCAAAAAAAATTCAAAAATAAGTCGTCCACTTTGAAAACTGTTGACTTTAGACACTCCTTTCGTTTTTCATGAAGAATGCATGAACGCATTTAATGAGCTAAAAGAGAGTCTTACATATGACTCTGTAGTTGTTGCACCCGATTGGACTCTACCTTTTGAAATAATGTGCGATGCTTCTAATGAAGTGGTGGGGTCCATTTTGGGGCAACGTGTGGATAAATTGCTTAGGGTAATCTATTATGCTAGTTATATGCTAAACGACGCCCAACGTAATTACACCACGGCTGAAATAGAATTATTGGCAGTTGTATTTTCACTTGATAAATTTAGATCGTATATAGTTGGAGCCAAAGTAATTGTACATACAGATCATGCTGCATTGCGTAATTTATTTTCTAAACCCCAAAGTAAACCACGTCTTATTAGATGGATTTTATTGCTACAAGAATTTAATGTGGAAATAAAAGAAAGACGAGGTTGTGAAAATATTGTCTAGAATGATAATTGAGGAGAACGAGGGCGAGAAATTTATGATTAACGATCTATTCACTTATGAGAATGTTTTTAATCTTGAGCAATTAATTACTCCTTGGTATGCTGTTATTGTGAATCATCTTTCTTGCAGAATTATACCTAACCATTTATCCTACCAAGTACGGAAGAGATTTTTGAGTAAATGCAGGGATTACTTTTGGGATGACCCCTATGAGTTCAGACGCTGTAAGGATGGGCTCAACAGAAGGTGCATTCCAAACGATGAAATGGGAAGCATTATGCAATTTTGCCATGACCATGGAGGGCATTTTGGAGCTCAAAAGACGGCATTTAAGGTATTACAAGCTTGATTCTATTGGCCAAGTCTATTTTCCGATGCATTCGAGTATTGCAAGACGTGCGACAACGGCCAAAGAACCGGCAACATAGGAAAGCGAGACAAAATGCCGCAAGTACCTAATCAAGTAGTGGAAATTTTCGACGTATGGGGAATAGATTTCATAGGACCCTTTCCTAAAAGTGGAGATTTCAAGTATATTCTAGTCGGTGTCGACTATGTGTCCAAGTGGGTGGAAGCGATCCCCGCTCGAAGAGCTAATGCGGAGGTCGTTCTTAAATTTCTCCGAGAAAATATTTTTAGTAGATTCGGAGTGCAGAAATCAATTATAAGTGATGGAGGAAGCCATTTTTGCAACCTAGCGTTTGCAAGGATGATGACAAAATATGGGTTCTGGCACAAGGTCGCTACGCCATACCACCCTCAAACATATAGACAAATCAAAACGAGTAATCGTCAGCTGTAGGCTATCCTTGAGAAGACAGTTTGACCAAGTCCGAAGGATTGGGCAGTTAAACTTGTCGACGCACTGTGGGCGTATCGAACGGCCTATAAGTCAGTGCTTGGTATGAGTCATTTTCGACTCGTCTATGGGAAGGCGTGTCATTTGCCCGTCGAGTTAGAGCACCGAGCTAGTTGGGCCATTCGCAAGTTAAATATGAATTATGATGAGGCGGGCGAGTATAGGAAACTGGAGTTGACCGAGCTTGAAGAAATTAGAAACGAGTCTTATGATGACGCATGGAGGCAAAAGAAGATGAGAAAATACGCCACAATCGAAGACTCATTAACAAGCATTTGGAGGTAGGTAAGTTAGCTCTAGTTTATAATTCTATATTGAAACTTTTTCCAGTAAAATTGAAGTCAAGATGGAGTGGCCCGCTTGTGATTAAAGAAATCAATGACTTTGGAGCAGTCACCCTTTACGACGAAAAACAAGATGTAACGTTTCAAGTCAACGGACACCGAGTTAAGCTATATCTTCATGGAGAGGCAACGAGTCAAGATCGTGAGATGTTAAAGATAGTGGACCCACCTCCGATTCCAAATTAATCAAGAAAACTCGCATCGAGCAAACGAAGTTAAAAGATGCGCTTCTTGGGAGGCAACCCAAGCTATTTTATTTTCTATCCCTTGTATTTATTTTTAGTTATTATTTTTTTTCTATTTCAGTTTGTGTTATGTTTATGAAACAAGATTTGTGCAAGGAAGGATCAACTCTTAGAACGAAAAGCAAAAAAAAAAATTCCATATGGAGGTCAATGCACAAATCGCGTCGATCGACACCAGCATCGATGCGGTGTCGACGCTGCCTGTGCGCCTGCGTCGACCGGGTGTACAGAATTTGGAAATTTTGGGCTACAATTTTTGGGTATTTTATTCCCAATAGGTAAGCAAGTTTATGGTAATTTTTTGCATGAATTTTGGCTGGTTTTGGAGTTTAGATCTATTACCTTAAGAGAGTTCTTAATAGAATAGGAAACTTAATATCTCTTACCTTATTTATAATTTGGGTAAATCTAGGACTCCTATTTTCAAGAGCTATTAATTCTTATAGAAACCACAACCCCTGCACTCTATATTTCATAATTCTCTTGTGATTCTAAACCTCCCTATACCAAATATTTAATTCTCCAATCCTTTCAACACCATGAGGCTAATACCACAAGCAACCAATAACCATGAAAATAGGTGGATGTTGAGGAAGGAGCACGAACAAGAATTAGACCAACTGCAAGTTAAAATCGAAAAGATGAAGGATAGGGTTGGTGTTTGTCGAATGGACGAAGTCCATTACACCGTCAAGATAGAAGCATTGAAGGATCAATTGAGAGAATTGAGAGAAGTGAAAGCGGGGTTGAGGGACACCATTCTCCAACTTAAGGGCGCCATTAGAGATTTGAAGAGAGAAAAGCGTGATCTCGAGCGAAGGAGGGAGAACCCTAAGGAGTTTGACATGTCCATGGATGAGCTTCACGACGAACTTCTCATGACTAGAGAGAAGATTGAAAAATTATCTAATCAAAATATTGGGTTGTTGTGGAGAGAGCTGAGTTGGCAAACGAGATCGCCATTAGGGACAAGATTCTCGAAGAGAAAGAGGCCGAGTAGATGCAGCAGTGATAGATGGGATCACCCTCCTTTGACAGAACCACGACATACGCGAGTAAAAATTTGTGATTTTACGCCGAATCGAAGAGCTGGAAGCCCACATCAAGGATCTAAAAGAAGGAAATGTGGCGCACGAGTGGAACATAGGATATCGGAAGCAGCGTCTGGAGGAAGCCCAAGAGAAGATTGCCGCACTGGAGAATTTGCGCAAGGGATCCCCTTAGATTTGTAGGACGTTGCCACTAGCTATTTATTTAAGTTTTCCATTATCGAGTCTTAGGATTTTCCTCCTATTCTATCCTGTTTATTTTTTCACAATTTTAATTTTATTCAGTTGTCTAAGTTTTTCGAATCAACATTAATAAAAAATTTATTTTCGCATGTCCCTTGTCTTTCAATATTTCTTCGGTTATACTTGGATGTTTTTGATTTTTCATGTGAGATTGTGCAGTTCACCCAGAGTTAACGGTCACTTAGAAATTTTTATTACTGTTCGTTTCACCATTACCCACCGGCAGGAAAACTAGCGGATTGGACATATTGCCAATTTTCGCATCGACGGGCGCGTCGGTCGATGCTATCAACGTCGACGCTAGGCAGGGAGTGCGCAAGAGTCTTAGGATTGTCCTCCTATTCTATCTTGTTTATTTTATCGCAATTTTAATTTTATTCAGTTGTCTAAGTGTTTCGAATCAACATTAATAAAATTTTTATTTTCGCATGCCCCTTGTCTTTAAATATTTCTTCGGTTATACTTGGACGTTTTGATTTTTCATGTGAGATTGTGCAGTTCACCCAGAGTTAACGGTCACTTAGAAATTTTTATTACTGTTCGTTTCACCATTACCCACCGGCAGGAAAACTAGTGAATTGGACATATTGCCGATTTTCGCATCGACGGGCACGTCGGTCGACGCTATTAACGTCGACGCTAGGCAAGGAGTGCGCAAGAGTCGTCCGATGCTTTACGGCACTATTCGACGGCCAACTTGCTAGTTTCATGGAACACTGCTCCACCACCTACTGTTGGGCCGTGGTAGTGATTTTCTGTGTCTTATTATTGATGATAAACACTATTTATTGTTATTTGATTTTATTAATTCTACATTTACTTGAATTTTTGGTATTTCGAATGTTTTGTTTCAAGGACAAATCCAATCACAAGATTCTAGACAACGGCCAATTGCACGACTTCAATTGGAGAGACTCGACTTTTCACGGCAATTTCATTCTCCTTCTCTCATTTTAAATCTTTTTAGGGCAATCAGGGGATTGTTGGATTTTTTGAGGGGGGGATGGTTGAGTATTATTTATATTTGAAATTTGTGTATTTTTAAAATTTTTACGTTATTGTTTGCTATTTATGCGCCAAATTGTGTTTGTCTGCCTTGCCTGTCAAAGTTAACTATGTATGATTTGAAGTTCATGTATTTTGAGCGTGTATAAGTGTATAAATTTTTCAAAATTATTTTTATTATTATTGTAAAATGTTACTTAGAAGCAATTGATTTCGCAAAAACCTTAAATGCAGCGTCAATTCAAAACTTTTTCATGCAAAAAGCCAGTGAGTAGCCTGAGTGATTATCATCATTTCATGTGCTTGAATAAGTTTCAGTCCTGATATCTCTTTGAAATCGCTATGTGTAGTTGACTTTAAAAATAACGTTAAGGCGTATAAAAAATCCTATTCCGGTCATATCCACATATTTGTAGCCATTATAAATTTCGAATGAGCCAATCACAGCCAAAATATCCATGCCTATAGCCATGAGTGTTTTTTTTTTAGTCGACCCCCACAACCCATTAAAAGCGTGGGGTAAGGGTTCGTGTTTTTATTGGTTATTAGAGTTTTGGAATTTTTATTACGGATATATGAATTTTATAAGTAACAACCACCATCCGAGACGGAAAAAAATAAAATAAAAAATATACCCCATAAAAAATTATAATAAGGGGGAAATAAAAAAAAGAAGAAAAAGAAGGATGGTGAGTCTAGTTGAAACTGAGTTAGTCATTGCCTACGCGCTAATGAAGGCTTGTGTTCATTATTAATTTTTTTTATGAAGCCTAATGTTTAAAAGGCATGAGTTTTGTAGAAGCATATTATAAGCTTCAATTTTGATTAAGTGGTTTGAGCTTCAAGTCGGTTTAGAGTTTCGAGTTGAGAATTAGCCTAATTTAAAGGCTACGTTATGAGAGTTAATTGAGGTTTTTTTTATTTTTGAACGAGGTGAAGCACATTGCTTCGTGATTAGACTAGTTGAGTGGGTTATTGATCATGTTAGATCGTGAGTTAGCCACAAGACTTACATATTCCATACCCGTACAAGGAGCCTTACATTACAACCCGTAAAGACCTTTACTGATTCTTAGTTTCGACAGCACACTTAATTTGCGATTGAAAAGAGATTGGTTTTCCGTTCTTATTTACTGTGCATGTATTTGTATGATTTGAGCGTATACACGTCCCATGCAGAAAATTCTTGAGTGCTTTGAGTGAACACCCATATATATTTCCCTTTTGAGAGGATGCATGAATTTTGATTTCGGAGCGACAACGTAATAGGGGTGGAGTGTTCGAAGTTGCGTTGCAAGTATCTATATTTTCAAAATTATCAATGTAGCATCGCACGACTAATTGCTTGGACTGATTTTCATTCTTGCTATACTTTGAATACATCGTTCGTTCGAGGACGAACAAACCAAAAAGAGTGGGGTAGTTGATTAGCACATATTTGTCCTTATTTTTGTTAGTATTTTAGTTAGTTTTTCTTATTGTTTTCGGTATAAGTTGGATAGTTTAAGCTTAATTCCTTATTTTTATACTTCCGGCTTATTTTACCGTATTTTGATCGTAATTGATGAGAATAGGTGATTGTTCGTTGTTTTTCACCTTACAGATAAGTAACCGGAAGGGTTCAGCGCATAAACAGTTGAAGTTTGATGTTCGAGGGTTGAGAAATAGATTTCCGGTTAAATAGTAGCAGAAAGATCGAGAGAATGAGACAAGCAAAGAAGCTGCGTCAGTCGATGCAGGCGTCCACGCTGCATCGACGTGACTCTGCCAACGACGGTCGACACTATGTCGTCGCCAAGCCGACGTAACTCTCTGAAGCGTCAATACATAGGTGCGTCGGTCGACGCCCAAGTTGACGTAACTCTCTGTAGCATCGATCCATGCCCGCATCGGTCGACGCCTCTGCCCAATCGACACAAGCACATCGGACGCGTCGACGCCGAGCTCCTGTTCGCGTCGGTCGACACGACGGCCCAGAAACAGATTTTAGGGTTTCTTATGCTCCAAGCCAAGGGAAAACTATAAAAGCCTTTCTCCAAATCCATCCCAATATACAAGATACACCAATACAACCCTACTTACGTTCCTTCATCTCTAAAACAACCCACCGTTACATCCCATAGCAACACAGAAGATCGATACCGGAGATTCAAGAGTCACGAGTTCCAAGCTCAATCGTTAGTTCGTGACTCGATTTTCGGCTAAGATCTACGCAATCTCTCCGGATTAGCTGGAGAGTTTACTGCAATTTCTAGTTTAAATAAGTATTCTAAACTCTTTAATAGTTTTCTTAGTTTAATTTATGCAATTAAGTAGTAGTTTTTCGATTAATTTTCTTGAATCATTTCATGCTGCAAACCCTAGATACTATTGTTATTTGGATTCTTAATCTCTCTAGTAGTTTAATTAATGTTTGGTTATTGTTCACGCTTTGATAATTCATTCTGTTTATTCTATGCTTTAGATAATTGCTTTTCGATTATGCTAGTTAATCTTGTTTGAGTTCTTAGATTAATTTCTCAGAATTACATGTTCTAGTTACTAAATTAGGTTACATAGTTTTAATTAATGCTCATGCGTTTTAATTCCTTAGATAATCAAAACAAGCAACCCCCCCCCCCCCCCCCCCATTTATATAAGTTACTTTGATTGAACAAACTATTCTAGATTCCAACTGTATGTTCCTCGAGAGAGGACTCGAGTTAACCTTGCCAACCTACACGCGATCCCGTTCTCTTGCGGGCAAGCTATTGAATTTCTGAAAAATATTTATAAGTAGGCACAGACAAAAATCTTGAATCACAAGACCATAATCAATTTCTACATTGCCAAATTATCTCTAATTCTTGGCCTGTTCCCCTCTTAGTTACTGGTACTTATGCTGGTCATACAAGAGCAATTAGGAAGGACCTTTGGGAAAATTTAATTGATATCCTGTGTCTTCTGCAGGTAATCCTTGGATTATGGGGGGGGGGGGGGGGGGGGTTAATTCACCTCTTCATGTTGAGTATATTAAGGGAGGAGTTTCTAATAGAATGACTCACATGTTGGATTTCTCTGAAATAGTTTCTGTTTCTTGACTTATAGATGGGGGATACATTGGGGATACTTTTACTTGGGCTAGACAACAACTTAAAGAAAGGCTTGATAGGGTGTTTTATTTTTTAGACTGGGCATCTTTTTTCCCTTTAACTACTGTACATCATCTGCCTAGAGTCTAGTCTGATCATGCTCCCCTTCTCATTGAATTCAGCCCTAGGATCAAGAGCCAACCCCCTTTCAGGTTCCAGAACATGTGGTCCCACCATCATGCTTTTCTGGGGCTTGTAAGTAAGAGTTGGCTCTTTGAAACTGGGGAATTTGGAATGGTCAATCTTCAAATTAAATTGACTATACTTTCTAATTCCTTGCAAATGGTGGAATAAAAGTGTGTTTGGTAATGTCTTTAGTCTTGTTAGGAATGCTGAAAGGGCTGTCTCTCAAGCTCAAGATGACTGGGATTTGGATAGTTCTGAGACAAATCTTATTTACCTCAAGAAAATGTGGGGCTGGCCTCACTTTTGCTGAGAAGTGTGAGGAATCATTTTGGAAACAAAAAGCAGCTGTTAGGTGGCTAACTGATGGGGAGAGGAACACTAAATTCTTTCATGCTTTTGTGAAAAAAAAGGAGTAGGGTTAAGATACATTCCATTGTTGATAAAGGGATCCTTATTTCTGACATTGATGGTATTAAAAATTTTGGTGCCATTTTCTTTGAAAATTTGTACTCCAATGATCATGTATGTGGGAATTTTGATGTGATTGAGGGTATGTATGCTCTTCCCACTACTTTTGATGTACATAAGCATTGTGATCATCCTTCTAAAAATGATATAAAAGAAGCTATTTTTGATATGAGGGCTGACAGTGTTGCTGGACCTGATGGATACCCTGCTTCCTTTTTTCAAATATGTTGGGATATTATCCAAAATGATGTCATTGAAGCTGTTCTGGATTTTTTTGATGGTAATAAAAATGCCCCCTAGCTTCACTGCTACCACCATTATTTTGTTACCCAAAGTCCCCAACCCTACTGTTTGGAGTAAGTTTAGACCCATAAGCCTTTGTAATGTTACTAACAAAATCATTTCCGAACTCCTAAACAACAGGCTTACTCCACTTTTTCCCTCTCTCATTGCTCCTAATCAAAGTTGCTTTGTCAAAGATAGATGGATAGGAGAAAATATACTCATGGCTCAGGAAATGTTTCACTCCATTGATATCCCTAGATCAAACGTTAATCTTGACCTCAAATTGGATATGGCGAAGGCCTATGATAGGGTTCAATGGCCTTTTTTGTATCACATTCTATCCATTATGGGGTTCCCTGCTAGGTGGATAGATTTTGTTGCAAATTGTGTTGAAAACTGCAGTTTTTCTGTCCTTATTAATGGAGAACCTTCTCCTTTCTTCAAATCCTGTAGAGGCCTTAGGCAAGGTGATCCTCTTTCCCCCACCTTATTTGTTCTTGCTGCTGATTTCCTTTTCAGGGGATTAAACAATCTATTTTTTTATCATCCTAGCATGTATTATTATTGTGGGAAGGGTTCAGCTGTTACTCATCTCTCTTATGCTGATGACATTATTATTTTTACCAATGGGAGGGAAAAAGGTCTCAAATGGCTAATGGAATTTCTTGGTTTATATGCATCTGTCTCTGGACAAGCTCTACTCATTGGGAATGATGTAGGGATTTTGCAATCAATGAGAACTTGGTTGTCTAAGCAGTTCTCCATGAAGGACTTGGGATAAGCATCTTTTATCCTTAGGATAAAAATCTATCGAGATAGATCACGAAAGATGATCGGACTATCCCAATCCATATACATAGACAAAGTGCTAAAAAGGTTTAGCATGGAGGAATCCAAGAGTGGATACCTCCCAATGAGAACTGATCCACTTTCTAGGGCTATGTCTCCAAAGACACCTGAAGAAAGAGGAAATATGGCTCGTGTACCTTAGGCATCCGCGATAGGGAGCATTATGTATGCAATACTATGTACTAGACCTGGTGTCGCACATGTTGTGAGCGTCACGAGCATATATCAGTCGAATCCAGGTTTTGAACACTGAAACGCTGTTAAGAAGATCCTTAAGTACTTGAGAAGAACTAAGGATATATTCTTGATATACGGCATTGGAGAATTGAAACTAGAGGGATACATTGACTCTATTTTTTAATCCGATGTAGATGAATCAAAGTCAATGTCTGGATATATATTCACCTTGAATGGAGGAGCAGTTAGTCGGAAAAGTTCCAAACAAGAGACGACTGCAGATTCTATTACAGAGGCTGAATATATTGCTGCATCAGATGCAGCAAAAGAGGCTGTTTGGATGCAGAACTTTATCCAAGGGTTGGATGTAGTTTCGTCCGTTGTTGATTCAACAATAATTTATTGTGACAACAATGAGGCTAAGCAAAAGAATCGAGATCTCATCCAAGATCCAAACACATCTTGAGACGATACTGTTAGAATAATGTGACCAACAAGCCAACTTGTGGCTGTGGTCCGACCATTCTCTTGTAATACAATCGGTTTTTATTCGTAATAATATCTTTTATAAATATTGGCATTCCATATCTTTTATCCCATGCTAGATGCATAGGTATGGTCCTGATGAAGTTACTTTATTACGGAGGATTGGTCTAGCAGAACCGTGAGATAATCCAGCACGTAATGTAACTCGTCGAACTTGTTCCTAGTCAAAGGGTTACGCCATAATGAGGATACAAGCCTTTCCCATTAAGACTAGTACTTTGTGTATGTGGACCGCATCTCATCGGTCACGGTGTCTGGACACCGACATACATAAGTAGGTGCTCATAAGATGAGTTCACTGAACTCCCTCATCTAAAAATCTCTAAGTGGTTCCCACTCATCGAGTAGATAATTTCTATGGTATAGTGTACAACATTAATCCTTAAGACCCAGACCTCACCGTGACTTCACTAGAGGACAGGCTATGTTGTGACCTATCTCTGTGTCTCTTTGGAGGCCAATCAAAAGGGGCAACGTTCATATAGTCGGGAATCTAGTGGGAAGTCTGTGCATGGTAGTAGGGGATTCGGACGCATGATAAGTCATGGATGTCCTGTGTGTTCTGATGGTTGATAAATCCCCGGAGTCTCTGGCCAGAGCTGATAGTGGGGTGTTTAGAGAAATGTGTTTCTCTAAGTCACACACGAACGAATTATCTTGAACCTAGAATGTACACACAGTTATTGAACTAGAAAGAGGTCTCGATG